>RBNI01000554.1:0-29410 GCA_003990745.1 Jimgerdemannia flammicorona | reverse complement strand
ACTCTCAGTCCTACAAATGACACCCCATCCTCCATCACTGCAACCCTACCACCACTCTTCTCTACAATCCTCCTTACTAGCCCTTTATGTCTCCCCCCCTTGAAGCCCCAACCAATCCACCACACCTTGAAAAGCTCAAGCATCAGCTCCTCCCACCTCACTACCCTCAGTCTCACCGGCCTCTGGGGGCCCTCCTCAAAGATGTTCCACCAATGTTCGGCAAGCCCCACCCATATTGCAACAGCCCAACCCACTGTCAACCACTCATTCCCCACCCCCCCCACCAGCCTCAACTGCAGTGCTGCCCACTGCCCACCCACCTCAGGGTCAGGTGCCGACACTCCCAATCTCTCTCCAACTACTCTCCAAAAATTCTCCATACTCTCGCACTCCCCCAGCCAATGTTCAGAAGTCTGCACCACTCCGCCCTCCTGCCCTATATTATGACACTCCTCACAATCAAAGACCCCGCCATCCACTAGATGACCAGTCCTAAAATTGAGCATCACATTTCTATGCAGCAGCCTCCACCATGCTACCCAGAGTTTTGGCAGTAGCCACCTTGACACAACCTTGATCTAAGACCAGACACCTGCCCAGTCCCATCTCTCCCCAATGCCAGCCCCTTGCCAGGTCTCCAGCCACAGGTCCTGCCCCAGACCTCTAAGGCACTCCATACCCTCCTCCAAGCGGAAGTCCTCGGTCAGATTCCCTCCCAACAAGAGCCTGTCCCACCTCCACATCACCAGGCCCCAGTCCTCATCCCCTTCAGTACCTCACCAACGGATCCCAATACAGTGGGCCCCATCTACCACTCCCCACCAGAATCCTTTGTATTGCATCCTCTGACTACCATCCAAGGCCACCAAGGACAGTAGATCCCCTGAGCCCCCCCGTGGCGACACCCTCACCTCCCACAAATGCTGCATAAGGGGCATCCATTCTCCTCCTCTCAACTCACTGGCCCTCTTCATCCACCATGTTCTCAAACAGAGTAGCCTCTTGGGAAAATCCACCAGGCCAAGTCCTCTATGATCCACAGGGAGTGCAAGTACCTCCCAGCCAATCTGACTCCAGCGCTCAGTCCAGAGCCAAGAGCAGGCCATCTTGAGAAGCTTTTTAACCACCCACTTAGGGAAGTCCAAGTGGTAGCCCAAATACCAAAGCTTTGGCATCCAATATACATTCAGAACAGTAACCCTTCCTGCCAGTGACACCTGTCTCCCACCGCAGCTTGTCAGTACTTTCCCCCATTCTACCAGCTTGCCCTCCTACCACTCCTTGGGAAGTAAAGAGCCATACACTGAGAAATAGATACCCAAGTACCATACCACTCCCTCAGCCAGGACAATTGTTCCAATGATGTCCCCCCCTATGACTCCTTCCCCAAGGACCATTGTCTCACACTTGTGCCAGTTGAGTTTCGCTCCAGCGCATCTTTCATACCACTCAACTGTCTCCTTGAGCATGGCTACATCCACCACCAAGCCCAGTCCAACCACCATATCATCTGCAAAGGCCGCTACCTTTCAATTGACACTCAAGATATTCAGTCCACCAACTCTGCACCATATCCGATCCAACAACGGCTCCAGGGCGAAGGCGTAGAGGATAGGTGACAGTGGATCCCCCTGAGGTACCCCCCTCCCTAAGGGGAAGGAAGCCCCCCTATGACCATTTGCCAGAATCGCAGCCCTACTCCCTTCCAGTAGTCTAATAAGGGACCAACACATGCCCACCAGTACCCCAATGCGCTCCAGTACCTTCTCTAACCATACTCTCCGAACCCTATCATAGGCCTTCTCTTGGTCCAGGAAAACCAAGCAGCCATCCACACCTGCAGCTCTAGTACCTTCAATGACATCATGGACCCATGCCGTGCCATCTCAGATTAGTTGACCCCCAACAAAGCCTCTCTGCTCCTTCCCTAGCACCTGTTGGGCCACCCCTTGTAGTCTCGCTACCAGGACTTTGGTGACCAACTTGCGGTCCATATCCAGCAGTATAATTGGCCTCCAATTCTTTCAGTCCTCCTTATGCCCTTTGTCCTTGTACAGCAGGGATATCAGCCCCAACTGCTGCCCCCCAATCCACTCCCCACTACTGATGATGGCATCGCACATTAGCGACATCTCCTCCAGAACCTCTTCTACTGATGCCATATGCTTCCAAAAGTCCCAAGGCAAACCATCCTCCTCAGGTGCCATTCCCAGGATTGTTGATGCCAGAACTCGAAGGATCTCCTCTCCCAAAACTGGTTGGCCAAGATCCCCCAACCCTGCTGCAGGATTCGGGTGCCACTCTTCGAGATGCCGCTCAATGTCCTGCACCCCCTCCTCTCTCTCCTCTTCACTCCAGAGGTTACTCCAGTGGGCACTCAGTTGGCCCAGGATTCCCTGCACACCTAATACCATCTCTCCCTCATCATTAAGGACTCCTTCCCACTGGTGTCGTGCTCCCCTAGCATGAAGAAGATGGGACAGAAACCTTGTGGGCCTTTCACCTTCTTCCAATCCCTGCCACTGCAACCTTGTTGCCATAGCCTGAGCCTGCATCGCTTCCTCCTTCCTCAACAGATCCTGCAATTCCACCACTTCCAGCTTAGCCCGCTTAGCCTTCCAGTCCAATAACTCCTCCTCCTCCAATACCCCAGCCCAGTTCAGAAGTAATCTTTCTAGTCTCCTAGATGCCCATCGGACTCGTCTCCTCCACTGAGCACCTCTCTCCTTCCCCACTTCCCCCCAGTACCTCTGAGCCTCAGATTTCAATCAATGCCACCTATCTCCAATCCTCATCCCGGCACACCTCCAATTATTAACCTTAGTGCATACCTCTACCACCCACGCATTCCACAGGTCCATCTCATCCAGCAATGAAGAGTTCAGATGCCAATGTCCTGGTCCCTCTCCACTCCCTCCAAACCTCCCACCTCCCCGAATACCCCAGTGATCTGACCAAGGGCACCACTTGACCTCCATTGTCTCCCAAACTGCAGTGCCCCAATACTCAGCAGTTAGAATCCAATCAATCCTAGTACCAAGTCCTCCTACCCAGTGAGTATACAGACACTGATCCCCATCCTGAAGTTGCATGGCATCCACCAGTGAGCTAAGTCTTTCCACCTCTTCCCATTCCTCCAATCCCCCACTCCTTCCTGCCATACCCTGTCCCCCATCAGTTCTGTCCAGTCTACTCTCCCATACCATATTAAAATCACCTCCTAGACAATCCACCCCAGCCTCCACCAAGAGCCCAGAATCCTGCAGATCTCTAATCCACGCCACTCGGGTCCCCCTTTCAGCCGGGCAGTAATAAGATCCCACCACAATTGAGTTCCATCCAGGCCTCCGCCATGTCCCCCACACTAATCTACTACCCCAATGTTCAATGTCCACAATGTCCCCTTTCCCCTTCCTAACCAGGATTCCCACTTTACTCTGCCAAACTGCCTCCCCACCCCACTCTCTTGTCCATTCCAGTACCTCTTCCTTCCCCTCACACCTTACATCTTGAAGTAAGAAGAGATCCGCCTCCAGTTTCTTTAGCCATCCAAAAATCCTGCATCACCTCCCAGTCCCTCTAAGCCCATTGATATTCATAGAAAAAATATTGGTTGTACTATTCATAGTGAAATATTGTTATTGTTGCTTTCCCACAGATAAGCTGCCCTCTCGTTAGCAATACCCAAGAGCATTGCCTCCTTCGCCTCGGTGACCTCATACTCCTCTGCCTCCAAGAGAGCCACCATCATCTCATCTCTCAACTTCCTCACAACCTCCTCTCCTCGCAACACTCACCTCCAGAATTCCTCACTTATCACCCAAAAATTGATCTCTCCCAGTTCCTCTGCCGCCACATTCTGTAGCACCCTCAACAGCCACTTCTCCCCCCCAACTACCTCAGCTACTTGCACCAAATCTGCCTCTCCTTCCTTTCTCTCCTCAGTTTGCACAGACTCATCCCAACCATCCTCTGACACATCCTCCAACTCTCCTTCACTCATCTCAGGAACACCATACTGAATCAGATTATCATCCACCATTGCCATGTCTACTACTGCCTCCTCCAGCTCCTGTCCCCCACTCTCCTTCATCTTCCCCCCTTGCTGCCCAGCCTCTGCCCAGATACTAGCACCCGCTCTGGTACCCTCCTCCATAGCCCCAGCCCTTAGTCCCCCCTCCAAACTGGCCAGTAAATCCTTCTGCAGCTGTCTCCCCTTCGCCTTCTCCCAGAGCACCTTGTCCATTTGCACCTTCTTGCCCTCAATCACCTCCACTACTGTCCTAGCCTCGTAAGCCCTCCAAGCCCTGTGCCTCCTCTCCACAGCCCCCGCCAAGTCCTCAAGTACCTCCAGCAGGTCCTCCTCCTCTTTCTCAGACCCCTTCACCCTTGAAACCTTGCACTCTACTAGGCCCCACTTCAATGCCACTGGCCAGTCCCTAGCCTTCCCAGTATTCTCCATCCCAAACAGCCTCAGCCTGATATCCACATCACCTGTCCTGAGCTCAGTCCCCTCCCATACCCTAAACCCAATATCAACCACCTCACTATACTCCTTCACCACATCCATGACCAGCCTCCTTGCCTCCTCCTTTTTCACTGTCGGCAAGTCCACCACCACCAGATGAACCACTCAGGGATCCCAACACATACACCTCGCCATTGGTACCGCAATCCCTCCAATCACCACACCCTTCTCCACTGCCTCCAGAAGCAAACCCTCCTCTTCAAACCCCACCTCGACTGCCTCCAGCTTCTTCAAAAACTTAACTGAGGCTGCTCCTTTCACCTCCCTAGCCAGCAGCCCCAGCACCATCTTTGCCATCACCACTAAGCCACGGAAGCACAGTATGACGGCGAATTCCAATCGAGACTTTTTGAGTAACGGGGCCACCACCAGGCCCATCATACCATCAGCCAGGTCCCCAGGTCTCATGCCACTCCCCTGACCAGGTCCTCCATCAGCCGTCACATCTGGATTTTTTTCCAGATTACCTGTCACACCGCTATCAACAGTTCCCACCTCAGCCACTATACCTCCAGCCCCACTACGCTGACCCCCCAGTGAAGGGGCCTCCTTGCCACTTGAGGTAGCAGCCGCCTTCCCCAGCTCTAGCCAGCTATCCAGTCTAGTCACCTGCTTCCCCATTCTGACCTTATCTGTGAAGGTCATCCTCTCTCCCCCATGTGGCCTTGCACCTCCTCTGCCACCCCCTCCGGCCCCACATCCCCTTATTGAAGCACTCGGCATGCCAAGACCAGCACCTCGACCCCCCCCCACATGTTGCCAGTCAAAGGCACTGGGGCCCCCCTGCCCAGTATGCTCACCAGAATGCGTGTTGCTTGCCATCTTGATAGCACTAATACTTGAATATGTTGTTGAAAGGTATTGCCTGAGTCTTGTATCACCCGAATGGTACTGGTCAAAGGAACAAGATGAATTGTCGACTATTGCTCTCAGAGTTAATGCTTTCTGCAGTATCATATGAGTCCAGAGTTGATGGAGCTATTAGAAGGTCATCCATTGATAGAAGACTTGGACTAATATATAATTATATATGTGAATAAATAATCAATATAATATATAAAATATTATATTATATATAATATCTTATTACTTGAGAGATGATTCAGCAGTTAGATCATTTTTGTCATCAACTACTACCATTGATTGCTCAGATTC
This sequence comes from Jimgerdemannia flammicorona, assembly GCA_003990745.1. Classification (NCBI taxonomy): domain Eukaryota; kingdom Fungi; phylum Mucoromycota; class Endogonomycetes; order Endogonales; family Endogonaceae; genus Jimgerdemannia; species Jimgerdemannia flammicorona. The sequence goes on along the minus strand of RBNI01000554.1, from coordinate 23,727 downwards.
AGTAGTTTCATCAACACTATATAATTATAAATAATTATTTTATAAATTATATACACAAAAAAAACTGGCAATTCTTGAAAAATATATATATATCTGATATTAGTATTTTTTGGACAAATAGTTTCATGTGAAGTATATTTCAGAATATTGTAATGTGGCTGATTAAAGCAGTTCAATAGAAGTGATGACTTGATATTAAAATATCAATATTAGAATTAGTCATATAATATATATTATATTATATTACTTACATATATATAATTAATCTTAGCTTTAAATCAGTAGAGAACTTTAAAACTTACCAGAGTTGTCATCCTCCTCAGATACAGCAAGTGTAGATGGTAAGAGTATGATCAAGCAGCCCCTTTCTCTGCTACCTTACTGATCACAATGGTTTGGTAGGTAACCTTCTAAGTCCCCTTTCCACAATTATTACCCCCTCTACCTCAGGTTGGTTTGCTGTATCTGTTGCAGGGCAGTGAGAGGGAGGCAATAGTGATGAGTTGCCCCTTTATCGGTGTCAGATCAGTATCTTCTCCACTTTTTCGTGGTTTCTGGTGCCTTCAGCTATGTCTGGGGTGTATCCATTTTGGTGTGGCGCCTTCTTTCTTTTGCTGTCATCAACAAGGTAGTATCTTGGTATGTCTCGGGCTACATAGGGAGTCAGCCGACCTTGGGCATCAAGTGCTCAGTATAGGTTATCTACAGGTCCTCAGTACCTGTGGTGGGGCCCTCTGGCTTTGGCAAGCTTCCCAGTGAGTGCAGTTCTGGCATAGGTGACTGCTTTTTAGGTATTGTTGGGATGGGAGGGGAGATGGCTGTCACAGATAGGAGGAAGGGCAATAACAGTGAACCAGTAGGGTGTCAGGCTGGGGGCAGTCATCAGGGCTGGGGCAGGTGCTACTTTGGTGGGGCCTTTTGATTGGTGCAGCATAGTTAAGTAGTAGGTGTCACTCTTGGCTTCTTTTGGCAGTTAGTGGGGTTGGGCCCCAGTCATCAGGGGGGGTTGGGGGGCCTGAGGCTACCCATTTCAGGCAGCTTGGCTGCACTCAACTGGAACTAGGAGCTGATATGGCAACATGATCGAGGCCTGCAGGCTTGAGTAGTGAGATATTGGGGGTTTCCTCCTGCCTTACATATAAGTCCTTTACTCACCTCGACTGGAAGAACCAGACTCTACTCACTGTGTTGTGCTTTGATGAGGGTTTTTCTTTGCCTGTCATTCTCTTTGGGGTGGCAGGGGCTATTCTATTCAGCTTGGGCATGGCTTTGTACATATGATGGGTTCTCAGGTATGCACTTTTGGTCATTGGCATATGGTTGGGTTTCCCCTGATGGTAGGGAGAGCATGGTGTGCAGAATGAGATGCAGGCCACTTAGGCCCTGCTGTGCCTGGCATGGTCGAGCTAGCTAGCCTAGATTAATAGGGAGGCAGTGCTTGGTGGGTGGTGGGGGAGGGTTTTGGCCTATATAGTCTAGGTTCCCTTCTAATAAAAATCCACAGGACATGAGTTCATTAAAAAAAAAAAAAAAAAAAAAAAAAAAAAAAAAAAAAAAAAAAGCAGATGGTAAGAGCATTGTAGTTCAGGCCTCAATATACTATTTCCCCTTAATATATCAAGGTCTCAGCATTGAATTCGGTACCAGGTGCATGAAGAGGGTGAAGGATAGTGTAATCCTTGACCTTGACAAAGTTGTATCCATATATATGGAGATCCTTGTGTTGAAACAAAGTCAATATATGTTCATTAACTGCTGTAGCACTACCACCACATAGAATAGTAAATGATGAGATAATAAACTAATTTTTTTTTTTTTAAAAAAAAAAAGACATGTCATATTAGAAAATATTGAAGTTTTACATCAGAACATTAAAATAATATATATATTTACCTCATTCATACTCAATAGTGTTATATACTTATTTGATATTTTTTCTAGATTATTTTCTGGGATGAGTATTATTTCACCATAGCTTGGACTAAATGGCTTAGATGTCATTTCAAGTCACTTCCACTCTGCCTGAGTTACAGCAGTCTTGATTCATGATCTTCCACCTTAGTCAACTCTTATATGCTTTCCAGTAGAATTGACAGCATGACTGTTAAATAAAAATAAATAAAATCAGTTTTATACATTCAAAATAAGTGAGGCATACTGGTGACAATAAACCTACCTCTGATATGGTTTGAATGGCCACATTTCAATACTAGCAGATGAAAATAAAGGAATATTATTTCTTCTAATATTTTCAATTCCTGTCAAGCTAAAGTTCAGAGATCCAGTCATATTGCTCACAATGTCAGTGAGTGGGGTGGAAGTAGATAGTGGATTTGTTGTAGTTGAAGAAGTTGCAAAGGTTGAGCTGATATATTGTATTTGGTCTGCAGTATTGGATGGGAGTAATCTGCTTTTTCCACTCATTATACAGAGAGTTTCAGCCTGAAAATTGGGCTCTTTAATAATTAAGAAAATAATTTAACAGTAGTTAATGACTATAGTAGTTTAATGCTTAGCTTGAGTATATAATCATTATAAATATACTTTACATGGAGGTATTACTTGCAGCTTGCTGAACAGGTTCACTTTGTTGTGGCTGCTGGAGGATTTGTCATATTTGTGGGTACTGAGCAAGGGCTACCAAATGTTGTAGCAATTCAGGATCTATGACCAAATATCAGGAAAGACTTCTGAAATATGTTTCTTAAAGAAATGTAAATAATATTTAGTTTGTTGGGGGATTTTTGGATTTCTTTTTTTTTTGGCAGAAATTGTCACCTGTGATAGCAATCTATGAATATATATAAAGTTGAAGATTGTCTTTCCAAGTGAAGTCCTTTTTCATAGATGTATCTCTCAGCAAGAATCTGAGAGCCCATGATAAGTTTTATAATACTTATGTTCACAGAACTAACTCATCACTAACTGTCTCTTTTATATGTATAATGTGTAATATACTCAAATAAATTATATTTACCTGCTCAGATGTACTAGCAACCAAAGGCTTGGCAGTAGGGTGAATAGAGACTTGGTGTTAGGGGAAATGGAACTTGGTGGCAGAGGGGACTATGAAGTGATTGGAAAATGGAAATGTAATATAAGGATTGAAAAATGAAAACTTGATAGTAGAGAAAAGAAACCCTTTTTGCAAAGAACAGAGTGAACTTGTTGACAGTAGAGGCAACAGAAACTTTGGTGGTGAAGAGAATGGAAAATGGAAATTTGACAATGGAGAGAAGGAAAACAATAACTTGACAGTGGAAAAAATAGAAAATCAGCAGTGGAGAGAATAGTAGAGGCAGAAACTTTATAAAGAGAATAGAATCTTAGTAAAGGAAATAGAAACTTGGCAAAGAGAATAGAAATTTGGCAAAGGAAATGGAAATTTGGTGAAGGGAATAGAAGGGAAGAAATAAATTTAGCAAAGGGAATAGAAATTTGATGAAGGGAATAGAAATTTTGCAAAGAGAATAGAAACTTATATAAGTTGAATCTGATTGATCTTATGGCTAAATAGAATGATTTAATAGATATGATGTGTCTTGATAAATGTGATGCACCTTGATACATATGATGTATATATAGCCTTGAGTGATGTAAGTATTTACTTTTTTGATCAAATTTTGTCGATCCACTTTTTTTGGTCAAATTTTGTCAATCTAATTTTTTTGATCAAATATTTCATCAATCCAATTTTTTTGGTCAAATTTTTATCATCAATCCAATTTTTTTGATTAAATTCATCAATCTAATTTTTTTGGTCAAATTTTTATTATCAATCTATTTTTTTTGATTAAATTTCTTATCAATCTATGATTTGATAGTTTTGACCCTAATGACGCACCATAGAAAATCATCTGGCACAGCCTGCCCAGAGTGCAGAAAGAAGAAGAAGAAATGCAGATATATTCCAGAAATACCTGCAGCTGAAGCTACAGAAGTGCAAGCAATTTGGGGACAAGAATTATCTGAGAAAGAAGAAGTTCCAGACCAAGAAGTTCCTAAACAAGAAGTACCTGAAGAGGAAGAAGTCCCCAAACTCATTCCCTGAGATGACCCTCACTGGACATCACCTGAAGACAATGACTCTTAGAATATGGAAGAAGGACCCAGCATAATTACTATTATTCCCAAGAAAGAAACTCACCAAGAAAAGACTTTTTGGCTAGGAAGATGTCTACACCAAATGGTCTTTCACTCTCCCCAAAACTACTACTATCAGTGCCATCTACTAGACCAATAGAAGAGACAGAGACCCCAGAGACCAGAACCCCTGAACACAGTTATACAGTCAAACTACCTTCTAAGAAGTTATCACCAAGTTGCAAAGCTGATTCAGAGGATAAGATCTCTTTACCCAGACAGAAGTATACTCCTTATCTACCCTTCCACCAACTTATGATCAAGATGGGTACCAATTCCTGAGACAATAAGAGATAAACAGCCAGAAATATCATTTTTGAGCAATGGGATATTGCAACCATAGAAGACACCCTGACTGCCAAGACTGCAGGTATCAGAAGATCCATCTTAGTCATGATGTTGCAGTCTACACTTTGAAGAGAGGAGATAACCAAAGCCAGATCTGAAAAAGCCAGGCCAAAAAGCCAGGAAGAAGGACCCTTAAGATCTATAGACATCCTAGCTCTTTTTTTTTTTTTTTTTTTTTTTTTTATTCACTTGGTTTTTTTTTTTTTTTTTTTATAGTCACTTGGACTCTATTCTTTATTAGTACCAGTCTATGAATAAGTATACATCATCACCACCCACTACCCAATTCCCATAGGGGGGCCTCTCCCCACCTCCTTACGAATAAAAATCACCCTTTCACCCACTACTCCAACTCTCCCTCCACTCTGCCCACAGATTTTCTCTACTAAGTGGTACCTCTGACCACCCTGCAGCCCCCAACTAAGCCACCAGCCCATTAAGGTGTCTTCCATAAGCCTATGCCATCGTAGCAACTGGTCCCCCAAGCCCTGTCTTCTCCCATCCTCAAAAACAAATAGCCAATGACTGGCCAGCCCCACCCAAATAGCCAAAGCCCAACCCAAGGTAAGCCACTCCTTCCCTATCCCCCCTACCAATCTATCCCTCAAGTCCTCCCACCTCCCTCTTACTTTATCTCCCCTATGCCATACCCCCAAATGTTCTCCAATTGTCTGCCAGAAATCCCCCAACACCTCACACTCTCCTAGCCAATGTTCAGGCATCTGTACATAACCCCCCTCCTGCCCTACATTATGGCACTCCTCACAGTTGAAGCAACCCCCTATGACAAGGTACCCTGAGTGAAAGTTGAGCATAATATTCCTTCACAGCATATATCACCAGACCATCCAGTACTTCGGTGGCATCCACTTTCTCACTACAGCACTCCAGGTCCAAACACCATACCAGTCCCACTCTTTGTCAATTCCAACTCCTTGCCAGCTGCTAGGCCACAGATCCTGGCCTGGTCCCCTTTGGCATTCCATTCCATCCTCAATGTCGAACTCAATTAAAGGAGTGCCACCCAGTAGTATACGATCCCATCTCCACATTGCCAGGTCCCAGTCCTCCTCTCCTTCATTCCCCCACCAACGAATACCAATGCAGTATACCCCTTCTGCAATTCCCCACCAAAATCCTTTGTAACACAGTTGTGCAGTGTTCTAAAGGCCAACTAATGAGATGAGATCGCCAGTTGAGCCCCTTGGTGATAACCACCTCTCCCAGATCTTCTATAGCAGAGGAACCCAACCACCTCCTCTCAATTCCACTGCCCTCTTTAGCCACCATGCTCTCAAGCAGTGTAACCATTTTGGAAAGTCAACCAGCCCAAGACCACCCCTTGCCACTGGAAGGAACAAGGTCTCCCATCCAATCTGACTCCGTCTGCCAGCCCAAATCCATCCTTTTGCCGACTTCATCAGTCTCTTCACCACCCAGGCTGGGAAGTCCAAATGATATGCCAGGTACCACAACTTCGGCAGCCAGTAGACATTCAAAATTGAGACCTGCCCTGCCAGAGAAAATTGCCTTCCTCCCCAACTCCACAGGGCCTCCTCCCAGATTCCAATCCTCTGCTCCCACCAAAGCCTGGGCAGAACTGACCCATAGACTGACAAATAGATGCCTAAGTACTGCACCGCTTCACCAGTGGGGATGATTGTTCCTATAACCTCCCCTCCCACCAGGCCATTGCCTAGCACTATTGTTTCACACTTATGCCAATTCAGCTTAGCTCCAGAGTTCTCCTCATACCACTCTACAGTCTTCTTGAGCTCTTCAACATCAGCAATCGAACCCAAGCCCACCACCATGTCGTCCACAAAGGCCCCAACTTTCCATCCAATGCCAAAGACAGAGAGCCCCACTATCCTCCTCCGAATTCTGTCCATAAGGGGTTCCAGGGAAAGAGTATACAAAATGGGGGACAGTGGGTCCCCCCCTACCCAAGGGGAATGCTACCCCTCTATGTCCATTATATGTAAGTACAGCCCTACTCCCTTTCAGTAGGCTGACCATTGCTGACCAGAATTGGGGTGGAACCCCCATTCTATCCAAAAGAAGACATCCTAGCTCTCATCAGACATGCAATCTGCCAAGGATGGATAGAAGATGCCACCAACTTTATAGAAGCCCTAGACCCCATGAGAAGAAGAGGAATCAACTATCTCTAAGACCCCTCTACTGGAGCCAGATGGCTACACCTCAACCTCAGAGCCTGGAGGCTCTCTGCTAGTAGAGCTTTGGCCTTAGGACAGCCTGAACTCAGTAAGGATATTGCTCAGTATGCCCTGCTGCATCCCAAGGCCAAACCCCTGACCAAAGCCCACCCAGAGGATATAGGATATGATCTTCACAGTCTGGAGGATGAATCTATCAAGCTTGGAAAAACATTTATGATCAGAATGAGATTAGCTATATAGCCACCCAAAGGAACTTATATACAATTGATCTCAAGATCTGGACTTGCCAGATAAGGAATAACTGTAGAAGAAGAAACCATTGACCCAGGATATATAGATGAAATCAAGGTCATTTTACACAACAGTAGTACAGAATGGCACTGAATCATTAGAGATCAGAAGATTGCCCAAGCAGTCTTCATGAAGGTCAAGACCCCACAATTACAAGAAGTCTCTGAACTGACTGAAGGAATAAGACAAGCCAAAGGATTTGGGAGCTCAGATAAGAAGGAAGTACATCTCCTTCAAGTCAACCACCTCAAGAGGAATGTTTCTCTACAAATGTATTGCCAACTAGTCAAACTGCACAAGAATCTCATCCTGGAGCCTGGAGAATAAACCACCTTTGAAATCTTTGCACCACCCAACCCCAGAAATCTCTTCTTTAAACCCAATGAAGATATCCCATACCTGGACATAGAAGGACACACCTTCCCTGACAAAATGAATCCAGTGCACTCCTGAGCAACCAACTAAAGTTGGGAGATCATCATTCTGTCAAAAGGAACCATTATAGGACATCTGGTGTCTTTTCTCAACTGAACTCATAGAGAAGTTTATGAACTAAACTTATTGAGAAATGGAAAAGAGTCCCAGAAGAAAGGAAAGGCCCCTCTGCGACCCAGGAGACAGTGAAGCCTTCTACCAATATTGGAGAAGAATTGACACCCCAATAACAGCAACAATTAGTAGAATTCCTCAACAAATATTAAGATATCTTCACCACTAATTATGGCAATCTGCCATACAATACCATAGCATAAATACAGGAAATGCAACACCCATCTGACAGAAACCCTACAGAATACCCCATTACTTAAAAACATTCAAAAAAGAGCACATTTAAGAACTCTTAGACAATGGAGTCATCTGACCCTCTACCAGTCCTTGGGCTAGCCCTATACTTATTATACCAAAGAAAGGAGGATGGAGACTCTGTGTGGATTACAGAAAACTCAATTCATTCACTGAAAAGGATGCTTATCCTTTGCTCAGAATCAATGATCTTTTGGATTAGTTACAAGATGCCAAATACTTCAATAGTATGGACCTTTTTGCAGGATTCCACAAGATCTCCATGGACCCCAAAGACATTCAAAAGACAGCCTTCCTTGTTTTAGAAAAACTGTTTGAATACCTCTGAATACTTTTTGGACTCTGCAATACACCCCCCACCTTTCAGAGGATGATGAATTCAGTCTATGCCCCCTTGATCCACCACTGCCTGATTATATACATATATAGATGATTCCAACATCTATTTAGCAAATTTTGAAGAATACCTGCACCACCTAAAGGAATTCTTCAAGCTCACCCACAAATACCACTTGAGACTGAATGCAAAGAAATGCTACTTTGGAAAACAGAAACTTGAATTTCTTGGATTCATAGTTTCGAAAGAAGGAACCTATGCAGATCCAAAGAAAACTGAGAAGATCAACAATTGGCCAGTACTTAAGATCCCAAAGGAAACACTATCATTTCTGATACTAGTATCTTACTACAGAAGATTTATCAAAGACTTTGCCCAAATTGCTGCCCCAATCCAGATCCTTCTCAAGAAAGGAGTACTATTCAAATGGACAGAATCATAAGAAATAGTCTTCAAAGAACTCAAGAATTGTATGACTACAGTACCAATCCTTGTATACCCCAATCTATAGAAGCCATTCATCTTATATACAGATGCTTCCAAAGATGGCCTAGGAGCAGTTCTAGCCCAAGAAGGATCTGATCAACAATACTATATAATAGTTTATGCAAGTAGAGCTACCAATCAGCAGCAGATGAACTATGGTAGCACTCATACGACCTTTCACTTGGACCAAATAGTTGGCTCCATGTCTAAGCCACTAGGATGGTGAGCTTCTCAAGTTTTGGGGGCCACAAATATAGGCTCCAAGGAGTGCTGACAGGTGTACCTTATCCCTTAGGTATAGGAGTCCGATCTGGTCTTTTCGGCATAGCTATAGCTTCTAGTTTCAGCAAGTTACAAGGATTTCAAGAATTTCAGGGCAAGACAGGCAAAATGACACAGGCAAGACAGGCAAGACAGGCAATATGGGTAACACGGGCAATACGGGCAAGATGGGTAAGATGGGCAAGATGGCAAGATGGGCGATATGGGCAAGATGGGCAAAACCAGCAAAATGACACAGGCAAGATGGGCAAGATGGGCAAGATGGGCAAAATGGGCAAAATGGGCAAGATGGGCAATATGGGCAAGACAGCAAGATGAGCGATATGGGCAAGATGGGCAATATGGGCAAGATGGGCAAAATGGGCAAAATGGCATGGGCAAGACCGGCAAAATGAGTAAGATGGGCAATATGGGCAAGATGGCAAGACAGGCGACATAGGCAAGATGGACAAAATGGGCAAAATGACAGGGCAAAATGGGCAAGATGGGCAATACAGGCAAGATAAGATGGGCAACATAGGCAAGATGGGCAAAATGGGCAAAACGACAGACAAGACAGGCAAGACAGGCAAGATGGGCAAGACAGATAACATGGGCAAGACGGGCAAGATAGGCAAGATGGCAAGACAGGCGACATGGGCAAGACAGGCAAAACGGGCAAAACGACATAGGCAAGATGGGCAAGATGGGCAAGACAGGTAATACAGATAATATGGGCAACATGGGCAAACTGGGCAAGATGGGCAAGATAGCAAGACGGGCGACATAGGTAAGATGGGCAAAACAGGCAAAACGACATAGGCAAGATGGGCAAAATGGGCAAAACGGGCAAAACGGGTAAGACGGGCAAAATGGGCAAGATGGGAAAAATGGGCAAAATGAGCAAGATGGGCATAATGGGCAAAACGGGTAAGATAGGTAACATGGGCAAGATGGCAAGACAGGCGACATGGGCAAGATGGGCAAAATGGGCAAAACGACACAGGCAAGACCAGCAAAATAGGCAAGATGGGCAATACGGGCAAGATAAGATGGACGATATAGGCAAGATGGACAAAATGGGCAAAATGACAGGTAAGACGGGCAAGACGGGCAAGACGGGCAGGATGGGTAACATGGGCAAGATGGGCAAGACGGACAAGATGGCAAGATGGGTGACATGGGCAAGACAGGTAAGACGGGCAAGATGAGCAAGATGGGCAAGACAGGTAATATAGGCATGACAGGCAAGACAGGCAAGATGGCAAGTCAGGTGACATGGGCAAGATAGGCAAAATGGGCAAAATGACATGGGCAAGATGTGGGTAACACGAGCAAGACGGGCAAGACGGGCAAGACAGCAAGATGGGCAACATGGGCAAGATGGGCAAAATGGGAAAAATGACATGGACAACCAGGCAACCAGGCAAGATGGGCAAGATGGGCAAGATAGAGAGGCACTAATAGAGGTAGGCCAGGTGTACTAGATGCCAAGTACTTGAGGTGGTTGGGGCTCACAACCCATACTCACTCTTGGGTGGGGCAGGCTAGGTAGGAGGATCTAGTTACTCGGGCAGTGAGGTCGCAACTCACATCCTAAAAGTGCTTAGATTGTTATTGGTTTGGAAATTGTAGTGTGAGAGTAGGGTGGGGTGAGATGCAGAATGTGGCTGCTGGTATGGCATGAGGATTTTAGATAGTTAATAAATGGGGCTCCAGCCTATAGAGGAAAAAAAACTATGGTAGCACTAAACTGGAATACCTTGCAGTTATATGAGTGGTCACTCTGTTCAAGCACTACCTCATCAGAAAAAGGTTCACTCTGATCACAGACTATGTAGCCCTCAAATGGCTATTCAACCACAAAGAACCCACTGGAATCCTAGCCTACTGGATCTTTATTCTTTAGGATTACAAAATTACCATTATCTATAAAGCAGGAAAAGCTCACAACAATGTTGATGTACTTTTCTGCCAGCCCCAATGAACCAGAAGAAGGGTGTTCCAAGGAACTACATCCTAAAGGAAACTCCTCAGACCATCAAGGCACAAGATCTCATTCGAAAAGAATATCAGAAAGCTCACCAAGGACAGGTGAATATAGATACCTATCAGAAGTACCAAGGAAGGAAGAATTATCAAGCACCACTGCAACCAATCATACCACCAGATAATATCTTTCAGAGATAGAGAATAGATGTAATTGGACTTCTATCAGTTATACCAAGAAGAAATAAATACATCCTTATATTTATAAAACATCTGACCAAGTGGCCTGAGGCTTTCCCAATGGAAATCGCAGATGTCTTAACCATTGTAGGCCTTCTCCATAGACTTACACTTAGATATAGACCCCCAGAGGAACTCATCTCTGACTAAGACACAGAATTCATCGACAATATAATCACAAGCTATGTCTAAATTCACAAGTTCCACCTCAAACAGACCACATCATACCATCCTCAGACCAATGGCATGACAGAAAGAATGAACCAGACCATCAAGAAAGAACTTGCCTGAGTCAATCTTATCAATTGGGACCTCTGCTTATCTGAGATCCTATGGGAAATTCAAAATACTCCTGCTGTCTCCACCAAACAAAAGCCATTTGAAATGATGTTTGCCAAGAAAACCAGAACTACTGACCATGAGAATCTCAGAGACCTTCTCAAGAAGACAGAATAGTTACATAATCAAGCCTGAGGTCAGATTATCAAAGCTCAAGAAAGACAAAAGAAGTATTATAATCAGAAACAGAAGGATCAGGAGATCAAGATTGGAGATTAAGTACTAGTTTGGAGAAGTATGATTGAAATAAACTTTGCTACCAAATTGGAGCCCAAATGGAAAAGACCTTATCTTGTACATAACATCAGAGGAACTAGCATCTATTGGATGGACAAACCCTGAGGATACCAGTATATATCAATTGCCTAAAGATATACCTTTTCCCACATGAACTGGAGAATTGACAACTGCCTTCAGACCCTTGTCCTCAGTTCCCTTCAAGCCCTACCAGTTCCTCTGCCACAGTTCAGAGAGCCTAATAGAACATATCTTCAAAGAATCTAGATACATCAAGAGAACCTCACTCTGGCTGAGAGATTACTTCAGGTCTACTAGCTGTAGGTATACTATATAATTAGAGAATAATTACAGAATCTTTCCCTCTCAGACCTGGCCTATGTCTGCAACACTACTGGTCTGAACTGAAGGAATACTACCACTGTAGAAAGATTATATACAATCTACAAACAAAACCCTTCAGCTCTAGTCCAGGCTCAGTTCTTTCTGAATGATCTCCAAAGGATGACTCTGTCCACCTACCTCAGTATCATCCACCAAGTTGAGACTCTATTTCTCAATGAAGAAGAGGAGCCTTTAGAATGGAGTGACCCTAGTACAGATAATAAAGATGATGGAACAGATATAGATATAGAAGCTACTTATACCTATTAGGATGATGACTGAAGAAATAGTCTGGGACAGACTATTCTTCAATAGGGGCTAATATAATAAATCAAAACATACTACCTGAATTATAACTTAACCAGATGATGTGAACAATTAGCATACTTAGCCAGCATGATGTAACTTCTAGTATATTATAGTTACTTATGCCCACCACACTTATAATTAGCTAGGATACCAGACAAGGGTTATTTATCTGTGTCCTGCAGACACACTCATATCCTGTAGATATATCTATACCCAGAGGACACACCCAAACATTACTAGAAGTAGTAAATCTATAGTTAGCCTCATAGCAACTAGATAGCAACCAACCTGTATAAAATACCCAGAGATAAGAGTGAATAAACCTTAGTCTGAAATTGAAGCAAAAGACAAGTCTGCCTACCATACTTTGAGAGGAACTCTACAGTTACTGCTAGGAGATTGTGAGCTTATTTCCCCACTCTAGTCTACTTTCTGATACAAAGCTTGAAGATTTTGCCACTAAGTTTGAGTGAAGAACTTTGCCACCTTTGGAATTATTGGTATGCTTGCCAGACTAAGCCTGAAGAACCTGCTACTTAAGGAATAAGCCATGCTATTAGTATGCTTGCCAGACTAAGCCTGAAGAATCTGAGTTTGCCACCAAGTTCAAGGAGAACTTTACTGTCCTTAGAGTTATTCGTTACATTCTCAGAGAGCCCACCTATTCTTACCATAAGCCAGTCTCTTAATATAACTTTGCAGTAATCTATTTGTGCAAATGAAGTCAGTCTTTGATGTAACTTGCCAAGAATCTGAGTTAATTTCCAGTTGAAGCTGCCATTTTTAAGTTATCTGCATTCTTAGTTGAAGCTACCAATTCAGGAGGAATCTGCAACATCTGAGTTATTATTCCCAGAAGAGCCTGATTCAAAAGAATCTATGCCATCAGAGTTATTTCCCAGAGAACTGCTGGTTAAGAAGAGTTCGCAACATCTGAGTTATCTGAAGTCATCTGAGTTATCTGAGTTATCTAAGTTATCTAATGCCAAAATTATTCATCTGTTCCCAGTGAGCCCAATTCAGAGAACTCACCACCAGTATAATTCCCAGTAAGCTGCTGTTTCAGAGAAGCTATACCAAATCAAGCTATCTGCCAGAAATTACATACTTTTGGAGATCATTATACTATACAAGATCATCATACTATATAAGATTATTATATCAGAAATTGCATACTTTTAAAGATTGTCATGCTATATACAAAATCCTATCAATTCCTAGTTGATCCAAAAAGGAAAAGACATATAAATCACCACTACACCTAGAGAACCATCCCAATTAGGAAATCAACATATAAATTGCTCGCAGATATCTAGTTTTAACTATTATACCAGCCCCTTATCTATGTAGATCTGCTTCCCATCCACCATCTCCAAATACATTGACTCTATATGTGTCTTCTAAGCCTTCACCTGCTACTCTATAGTACTACTCAGCTCCTCTAGTGCCTCTAACAAATCCTCTTTCTCCTCCTCACTCTCCTTCACCCTTGTTATCTTGTATAAGAATACCCCACATATCATCACCAAAGGCCAGTCTCTGGCCTTCCCAGTAGCTTCCCTCTCTGCTAGCTGAATCTGGACATCAACATTCTTAGTTCTGAATGAGGTCTCTTCTCAGACCCAGAACCCAATATCAACCACCTCTCTATACTCAGCCATGACTTCCTTAACTCTCCTCCTCATCTCTATAGTAGTCACTGTGGGCACCTCTTTTATCAAAAGTTGCACCACTCTAGGGTTCTATCTCAAGCAATATACTATCAGAATACATATCTCCCTGACAATCAGCTCAGCCTTAATGCATTCTCTAATGGTCCAGTCTCCTCAAAGCCCACCTTTACTCCTTCCAATCCCTTCAGAAACTTCACAGATGCTGCTCCAGCTATCTGTTTAGCAATTAGCTCCAATACTATTTTTGCTGTCACTACCAAGCCTTGGAAGTACAAGGTAACTGCAAACTCTGAGATCAACTTTTTGAGTAATAGGGCTACTATCAGACCTGTTACACCATTAGCCAGGTCACTAGACCTCATGCCCTTTCCACACTCTGGTTCATCATCAGCAGTCCCATCTAGATTTTTTTCCAGATTATCTGTCACACTTCCATCAGCAGTTATCCCTCAGCCACTATACTGTCAGGCCCACTGCTCTGGCCCCCCAGAGGAACTCCCCCCTACTACTGCTACCCTGCCCCTCCTCAGCCAGCCCTTCAGTCTAGTTTCTATCTGCTTCCCCTTCACTATATCTACAAAGCTTACCCTCCCACTTCTCTGTCCTCCAATACTATCTCCTTTCTTTCTATGTCCTCCTGCTAACAGGCCTCTCATACTTTCTCCCAAGCCAGGGCCTCTTCCCACATGTTGTCAGTTAAATGTACTTAGGTCTCTCTGCTCAGTATACACCTCAGAATGCTCATTGCTCACTATGTTACTAGTATCATTTCTCCAAAAACTGTGTTGTAAGTATTGTCAAAAAGTTGTATAATCTGAATATTATTGAAGAAAGATGTTAAGTAAACTGTCAAACTAACTATATCTCAATAACTCCTAATAATCTGACCAAGAATATTACTTAGGTGCCAAATTTATCCAGATATCTATCTTCTAGCAGTCAGTGGTCAGCATCTAGTCAATCTGTATTCCAAGCTCATTCACTCAGTAAGTGTAAACCTGCCAGTCCCCCCACAACATCCTGCCAGTATCCACTAAAGAACTCAGGTGCTCTACCTTCTCCCAGATATCTAGACCTCTACTACTTCTCTCAAATTAAGCATTTCTCTTAACCTCTAATCTCACAAAGATCTCCTTTGCTCTTCTATACCAGAATCTCTATCTTATCTTACCAAACTGCCACTTTATCCCATTTCTTCATCTACTCCTATCTATCTAAGTTCTCTTTATAGTATATATCCTATAATAGAAAAAGATCTGCATCCAAACTCCTCAACTAAGTAAAAATATTTCAATATCTCACAGAGCCCCTCAAGCCATTCACATTTAGTGAGAAAGTTAGTTATACTATTTATAAGAAGATAAGTTATAGCAGAGATCTAATATCTCATAGTTTTATACTTATTTTCTCTCAAGCTAAGTCCAGATCATAGCCTCCTCCTCCTCAGCCTTTCTCACCTCCAGACTAGTCAAAATCTCAGTAATTGTCTCATCATCCTTGGTCTCTATCTCCTCTTTATATTTGTTATAAGTCAACTGTCAGATTTGTAAGCTATGTTATTGCTTAAACCAGAATATAGCCTACTCTCCTATTGCTATTACCAGTTCAGTTTATCTCACCTCATCAATCTCATAATTCTTCTCTTTTAGGAAGACAGCCAGTATCTTAGCCTTCAGTTTCTCTACCAGACTATTACCCCTCAGTACTTATATCTATTTTTTCTCACTGACTACCCTCAAATCAACCTCTCTTAGCTCTTTAGCAGCCAAACTATTCATCACCTTAATCATCTATTATAAGTCACCAATATACTTCCCATCAGGAGTTATCAGCCTCCCCTTACTCTGTATTGCAATATTAGGTCTCACATTTGTTAACTCATCTCACTTCTCCTTCAGAACATCCTATAGCTCATTCTCTACAACTCCAACTATCTGCTCCCCTTTTGTTATATCAGATATCCCAACCAGACTCTATGAGTATTCCTTATCTCTACATTCTCTACACTACCCTGGACCTGAGCACTAACTCTTGTCTCTAACTTCTCTTCCTTCTTTCAGACTTCAAGCATACTATTATTATAGAGCTACTGGTCCCTAGTCTTCAAACTCTCTACCAGACTCCCTGCTATCTCCCCAACTCTATCTCTAGCCCAATTGCTCACCTTTATTCCTTCTGATCTCCTTTCTGCCCCAGTTACTGGCCTCTTCTTCAAGTCTATCAATAGGTCTTTCTGCTGCTTTCTCTTCTGAGCCTTCTCTCACAATATCTTATCTATATATATTTTCTTCCCATTTATCACCTCTAAGTATATTGATATCTCATAAGTCTACCATACTACTATCCTATACTCTACCACTCCACTGAGTTTCTCCAGAGCCTTCAACAGATTCTCTTTCTTCTCCTCATCATCTTATAAATAAATATATCTCATATTAATACTGAAGACCAGTTACAAACCTTCCCAGTAGCCTCTCTTCCAGTAAGCCTAGGCTAGATATCTATATGAATGTTGTCTCCTCTCAGACCCTGAATCCAATATCTATTATATTATTATATTCTACTATTACCTCCTTTATCCTCCTTCTTATCTTAACTACTATCACTATAGATACTATTTTTACTAAGAGCTGAACCATCCTAGAGTCTTATCTCAAGTAGTATATTATTAGCACCACTACTTCTCTAAGTGTCAATCTAGTCTTCAAAGTCTCCTCTAATGACCTTGCTCTCTCAAAGTCTACTCAATCTCCTCTAGCTCTGATAAGAACTTCACTAAAGTCACCTCTGCTATCTGCTTTGAAATCAGCCCCAGAACTATCTTAGTTATCACTATTAGCCTCCAGAAGTATAATATAATAGTAAATTCTGAGATTGACTTCATGGATAATAGAGCTACTATTAGATTCATTATATCATCTATCAGGTTCCTCTTCCCTCTGTATCTCATTTACTCAGCCCCACTACTAGTAGTTATATCTGGATTTTTTTCTAAATTTCCAATCATACTGATATTAGTAGTTTCACCCTTATTCCTAGTCATAGTTCTACTAGCTTCTATATCAGCTCTACCAGCTAATAATCTACTAGCTCTCTCAGTACTTACCATTTTTTTTTTTTTTTTTTTTTTTTTTTTTTTATTTTACAGACTCAGAGTTCTACAGATTTTTATTAGAAGAGAACCTAGACTATATAGGTCAAAACTCTTCTCCACCACCTATCAGATATTACTCCCTCATTAATCTAGGCTACCAAATTGTCCTGTAGTCTCACCATTCTCACTATGTATATCAGATATGCTGACTCTCACTATATAGACTAAACTTATCTATTTACTAAGACTGAATTATCATAACTATATATAAGAGCATATCTATATATTAGATCTAGCAATAATAGGACTGAATAAGGAATAGCCCTCTGAACCCCAAACAAAGACCTGAGACAAAGAAAAACCCCCCAACTAGTTAATAGAAAACAGAATAGATTCAGAGTGGGTGAGTAAGAACTTACATACAGAACCCCCTCAAAAGGACTGATACATAGGCTAAGGTTTGAAAAAGCCCCACTCCTACTCTCTGAGCCTATGGGCCTCAATCACATTGCTATATCAGCTCCTAGTTTCAGTTGGATACTGCTAAATAAGAGAGATCCCACTTCTCAAGCCTGCAGATCTCAATTACATTACTGCATTAGCTTTTGGTTCTAGTTAGATACAGCTAGAATACTGGTTCCTATATTACCCTACTCTCTACTAGCTAATCAAAAGGCCACTGAGATAATGCCCACTCTAACTCTGATAACTGCTCCTAGTCTAGTACTCTACTGGTCCACTATTATTACCCTTCTGCCTATCTGTAATGGCTATCTCCCCTCTCATCTTAACACTACTGAAAAGCAGTCACTTATATCAGAACTGTACTCATTAAGAAGCTCACCAAAGCTCAGAGGGCTCTACTACAGGTACTAAGGACCTGTAGGTAATCTATACTGGCACTTGATGCCCAAGGTTGGCCAATTCTATATATAGTCTATGATATATCAGATGATATCTTATTGATGATAATAAAAGAAAAAAAGTACTACATATATCAAAATGAGTATACTCCAGATATAGCCAAAGGTATTAGAAACTATGAAAAAGTGGAGAAGACATCAATCTGATACTAATAAGAGGCAACTCATCACTATTACCTCTATCCTGCTATACTATTATAGGCATAACAAATTAATCCAAGGTAGAGAGAGTAATAATAGAGAAAAGAAGACTCAGAAGGTTGTCTATCAAATCTTATAACCAGTAAGATAGTAGATAAAGGAGCAAGTATTTGCCATTTATTTCACTTTAGCCTTGCCACTCTGAGTATCTTCAGACTAATTCTCTGTCTTTATCTTATTTGTGAAACTTATCTGCCTTTATTCTTCTTTATTCCCTCCTAATAGCTGACTCCCACCCTACTCTCCTTGACCACTTTCACTACTGAAGAACTCCATCTCCATATTATATCCTCTCTCAATATACTGCTAACCAAAGGCCCTAGACCTGTCTGACTCAGTATACCTATTAGAACTCTTGTATATCATTATGTTGTTAGTTACTTTTCTTCAAAAACTAATTGAAAGTATTGTAAAAACTAGTGTAATATAAATTAAAGTAGAAAGAGATAACTTCTTATATATCAGATATCAGTTCATCACTCATGAGTATTTGCTTATTTATCCTTATTCATCTTTAGGTAACTAAATTAGCTATAAAGGAGTATATATACTAGTTGAGTCTCTGAAGCAGAATATGACTATGACTATACTGAATCTTCAATATATGTTTGAATAGTGTGAACTGCTGTTAGTAGCTGTGTGATAATTATCTATCTGTATTTGTTCATTCATCCTCCATTCATCTTCAGATAATAGAATTAGCCACAAGAGTACATATACTGGCTAAGTCTCTGAAGCAGAATACAACTGTGACCACTCTGGATCTTGATTATATATTTCAACTCTGTCAACCACTGTTTGTAGCTGCATAATAGATAGCAACTCACCATCAGTATGTATTTGTTCATTCATTCATTATTCATAGAATTGGCCATAAAGGAGTATGCACACTGGCTGAGTCTCTGATACAGAACATGACCATGACCACACTGAATCTCCAAAGTATGTTTGAACTGTGTTTGCTGCTGCAAGGTGGGTACTAGCTCACCACCATGTTTACTCATCTATCCTCTGTCCATTTTTGGACAACGAAATCAGCAACGAGGGAGCACACACACTCGCCAAGTCTCTGAAGCAGAACATAACTGTGACCACACTGAATCTCCAAAGTATGTTTGAATTGTGTTTGCTGCTGCATGGTGGGTGCTAGCTCACGTGTTTATTCATCCATCCTCTGTCCATATTTAGACAATAAAATTGGTGATGAGGGAGCACATGCACTGGTCGAGGGTCTAAAGCAGAACACTACTGTGACCATGCTGAATCTCCAATGTATGTTTGAACTCTGTGAATTGCTGTTTGCCGCTGCTTGATAGGTACCGGCTCACCACCATGTTTACTCGTCCATCCGCTGTTTATCAGACAATGTCATCAGCAACAATATAATAGGTGTTATTGCTGATTCTCTGGAGTGGAACGCGATCTTCGCCGAGTCCAAATCCAATCTCAATGGTACGTAAGAGCTGTGTGGACTGTCATTTACCAATTTACGAAACTGCCTCAGGATTATTGCAACTTAGTCAGATCATGGACGTAATCAGAAATTCTGACATCAATGTTATGTCAAAGTTGAAGTCCGCCTTCCTCAGCGATGATGAGAAGCTCGTGGAGTTTCTATCAATGCTTCAAATCGCTGAACTTACAGCTTGCATGGTTTGGATACCTTATCATGAACTTTTCCTAGTTGAAAAGCTAGGTGAAGGTGGATTTGGCACTGTTTTTTTTTTTTTTTTTTTAGTGGATTTGGCACTGTATACAAAGCCAAAGTAAATGATAATCGGAAAAGAGGTAGATTTGTTACATTGAGAATGTTGAAAGGAAACGATCATGGAATAGATCAACTCTAGAATGAGGTTGTTACAAATTACTCTTGTATCTGCAGAAATTTGTCATTGTATTATTTCTGTAACTAATTCGTGTGGGACACACCCACTTCAATTCTTATGCGGATACTGGTCAACGTCTATCTTCGACTCACCAACAAATCGTGCAGAGTATCAACGCCAGCAGTTATAGGATTATCAATGGATGATATGACTGGTTGCTATATTATGGTGATGGAATATGCTGCTGGTGGTGATCTTACACAGCTTCTCACTAAGTCTCCGCCTGATTCCTGGATGTATATATGGCAAATTGCTATAGAGATCACCCGCCGGTTGCAAGTGATTCATAATGATGATTTGATCCACAATGACTTGCACCCAGGAAACATTGTATTCCTTGGTAAACCTAACATCAACTCCATGATTATTGACGTTGGTATAAGCAACACGGTACAACATTTCAGCAAACATGGCGGCCAAATCTATGGCCGAATAGAATATCTTCCACCTGAAGCATTCAAGAAAAATTCACCATGCACGAAAAAAATCTGATATATATTGCCTTGGAACGCTTCTATGGCAACTTACGGCAAGGTTCTGCCCTCGCAGAAATGCAATGTGTCTGCCCAAAGCGATCTCCCCTGAATTGCGTGAGGAACCTGTCCCCCGAACACCATCCGAATATTCGGACATCTACAAGAGATGCTGGAACCCTGACCCTGAAATGCGACCGACCATCGACGAGGTGTTGGAAGATCTTGAAAGTATAGAGACAGATATCGCTGGTGAGGAATGGCTGGATGGCATCCCTGAAGCCGTGACATATCTTGAGAAACTTCAAGCCGAGATCGCCTCTGGATCCGAGTTCTCGTTCGTTGACTGGTCCATCAGCGAGTATTGTACAAAGGATGAGCTGGAAAAACTGAGCAATAGTCTTCTAAGGTAAGTTTTCATTTGTATATGTGCATGTACATATTTGTATTCCTATATCTATTTCATCTGAAAGTCCTATCTGACTTTAGCTGTATATCTTGCTCCTTTTATATGCAAAGTCGTTTCCCGAGCAATAAGCCAAAGGCTGCAGACAAATAACCACTACAAACAGCTTGGTGTGAATCTTGGCCATTATGGAATAGAGACAGAAGCTGGAGGGTTCATGGGTGGGTGGAAAATGTATTAACTGAGGGTTCATCACTCTAGAATGTAGTTATTGAAAAATTAACTATAGTGTCTGGATGAATATCTAAATTGCTTGATAAGCTGGCGAACGTCGTTTCAAAGTTGGAACCTTGGCCAAACCGAATCTCAGAACTGTGTGAAGCATCGGGTGTAGCTCTATGATGAATCAAACTAAGGCTCCTTGAGAACCGGTTCTGTCTCGGCGGTTCCAGTTCTGGGACGGTCCCGATTCATGGTTTCCAGCACCGGCACCGTTTGTCTCGGTGATATCGGTTCTTCCTGGACAGAACAGGGACTGGAACTCGAGATTGGCAAAAGTGCCAGAAGGATGCCAATTTGCCAAATTGCCGAAAGGTCAACATTTTGCTTAAAGGAAAAAAGGTTGGCGATTTGCCAAAAGGCAAATGGGCAACGATTTGTCAAAAGGGCGACAATCAGGACGGTTCCGGTTCTAGATATTTTGTCCCAGTCCTAACTTTCCTGTCCCGGGACGACCTCCGGTTCCTGCAAGAACCACCCCATTAAAGGCCTTAGTCACGGTAGTTGCGCGACTTGTCTATCGGTTTTATTGCCGACTAGTGCACCAAAATTCGAGGAGGGTGAGACAATGAAACAACGAGCGAATGATTTGGTGATATATCTTGACCCAAACAAGATGCGGTTTAACCATTTCCTTAGATCCCGTGCAATGGCGCACATAAATGTATTTATCTTATGTACACCCATCCACACCTCTCAGCCGCTACATGAAATTCCTGAAAGATACTCCGGGTTGGCATTTGGTGGAGACTCACGGATTCGGCGGAGACTCACGGACGCCATCGAATGGCAAGGAATTATCGAATTTGGGATATCGATTGCATTGTTTATGTCGCATGCCATGTGCTTTATTGTTTTCAAATATCCGAAAACGGTGCAACAGTAGGACAAAGCTCTGCCGTCGGATTATTTCGTTCAGTGTTTTCAGAGGGGTCACCTTTGTTTGTTGATGTGGATAGCCTTTATTAATAAATGCTCAGCTACTTAAGATGGTTGATTATCACACAAAGGCATTTTGTTAATCCGAGGAATGGTTGCTCGACCAGATCGGAGACCGTGTCCCAGTTACAGTCGTTAGTTGCGCACCTCAAGATATTCTGTCAGTCGTGATGAAAGATCATTCATAAACCAGGAAACGCCATCATTTCTATTTTCAATGATGTTGGCTCCTATGCTAATGCCTACAGCCATTGCCATGCGAGATACGGTAGTATCGTTCAAACATCAGTAGTTCATGAGAACTTGAGTCGGACTCAGATAGACAGGATTGGCTATTACTATCCACCACCTTAAAATCAATGTCCAACTGGAGCATCTTCGGAGCGCATTGTTTGTTGTAATCTAAATCAGCTTCGCCGCTCATCGCTTAGGAGGTGGATATAGTGAGGACATCTTCCCCAGAATATTTATGCCCAAGAGAAAAAGGGCGTGTAAGCGCACAATTTTTCCTGTGGAATCTCGTCGCTCTTTGAGTCCATTCTTGATCGCCTCGAGTCGGATCTCAGGTCGTGCGTGACACGGCCAATATGACAGCAATGCAACGCAAGGTCGCCGACAATAATGGCGCGCGTGGATGGCTGCCGGGACACCACATTTAGATAGGATTGAGACTATCCCTGCAACTTGACATTTTTTTTATCAACGCAGCATGACTAGTGCATTCTCAGCAAATTGCATAATCATCAGATACTCTTTAGTTTCAGTATGTCAACGGTGTCCATTGTAAGGACATTGTTGGTATTATTTCCGCAGCGACTCAAAGAGACATTCAGAACTAACTGTATCGATGGGTAAAAATATAGCAAGGTTACTGATAATTACTGTTATGTGGAAAATATTACACCCCGCCTTCTGTGACTCGATCAATATTTTCACGAGGTTCGGAACGGTGGTCACGTGGGTTGTGCGAAAAATGGCAAACCTTACTCGACCTGGACGCGGTCGCAGGATCAGTTTTTGTTTGACTCGCACCTACTTTGAAATGCTGGCCGCAAGAAACATTGTCCCGTCGATTAAGCAGGTGCGTTGGTATGACCGGGGTACGCTTTGTGGGAGATGGATTGCTGCTTATGCGGCTGGAACACTGACATGTCGGAACATGGGATGGCTCATCCGGCACCCCTGTTGAAAACTTTTCAGTTTGCTCGTACCTATGCCACGGCTAGTGGGCTCAACGTAAGTCGCGAAATATTATGCTCCTTAATAATGGCCGTCCAATGCAGTGCGGAATTCAACATGTACGGCCGAGTTGTTAAATACCTATCTACAACCGCACCCGCACAAAACCAGGAGGTCGTCATTGTCTCCGCGGCCCGCACGCCCGTCGGCTGCTTCAACGGCTCGCTCAAAAAGTTCTCCGCCACACAACTCGGTGCCATTGCCGCCAGGGCTGCCATCGATAGAGCGGGTAAGTCGGGAGGACGTGGTTTTTTTTTTTTTTT
>RBNI01000553.1:0-29410 GCA_003990745.1 Jimgerdemannia flammicorona | reverse complement strand
AAAAAAAAAAAAAAAGAGATTAAGAGCTATTAATAAAAATTAATTTATTAATAAATATAACATAATAATATAATATAATATAATATAATATAATATAATAATATAAAGCTTATCTCTGATAATTCTAAGATCTGTTTAATCATAAAATATATTGAATTCTATCAAGTCTTAACATCCAAAATAAGTTCATTTAAATTGTTGATTCCAAAAGCTTTATATTATACTTTAAATTGCTCAAGATACTGTAGTGATAACCAGATCTTAATAATACTTGTCTAAAGCCTTGAAGTTAATTTTCTATTATCATTAGCCTTTATATAGACTAAAAAGGCCTGAGTGACCAGATTAATAATATGAGCTAGATAGTAAACATGTTGTATTGGCTAATAGTTGAGACCAGTATCAAACTCTATTCTGATTACTTGAAAAAATATGTTATTATTGGATATATTATCTATTGTTATAGCTAATATCTAGAGTGAAAAATCAATAATTTGAAATAAGATAATGGTTTTTTCAAAAATCCCAACCTTTTTTGAAAATCCTAACCTTTTTAAAAATTCTAACCTTCTTTGAAAATCTCAATCTTTTTTAAAAATCCTGACCTTTTTTGAAAATTCTGACCTTTTTTGAAAATCCCAACCTTTTTCAAAAGTTCTGACAATTTTTAAAAATCTCAATCTTTTTCAAAAATCCCAATCTTTTTTAAAAATCTGACCTAAAGACTTATTCTCTATATACTTTTATCTGTATATCAAAATCTCAAACATATCTTCCAAAAGCATTAGTAAGATTTTTCACCTGAATGAGATCCTAATAGCTTGACAAAATCAATCAATATATAGTTGAGTTACCAATTCTGACAGATCTAATATATATTAATTTCAAGAAATATGTGCATATTTGATAATATCTATATATCAATAGTGAAAGATATTTGATCTGGTATATTCTATTTTTGAATAAATTAAATTGAAATAAGATTAATTTGAATAGATATTGTAATATAGTGGACACTTAACCTTGTAAGTACGTCGGATTTCTGTATCTTGAATTTTTGATCTTCTTTGACTCCGCAGAGTCCTCGGTATGCAGGGGTGGGTGAGTTCAAAGTGTATCTGCCTGCAGGCTTACTAGTTCCTTTGTTTTCTCTTTGCTTTGAACTATTTCGATCTGAGGTTTATTCACTTTAAGATACTGGATTATTTATATAGGTTTTGCTAGCTATGTGATGGCTAAGTTATGCAGCTAAGTTTATGAGTCATTTAGTAAGTGTCGAGACTTCTCAACATTGTCTAAATGCTATACTATATCAGGTTATCGATTTTGCAAGTATTGAGATATTTCGACATTGTCTTAATTGGAGACTTGGCTAACTATAAGGCTATACTATACTGGGAATCAGATTCAGGTACCACGATCAAATATCTAATTCTCCTGATTCAGATTACTAATTCGGATTGACCATCACAACTTCCTCCTGAATAGGTGATTCGTCTCTGAAATATCCTATTCATTCAAACTCCCAGGCTTCAATGGTTTGTATGGTCTTGTACTGTGCGATTTGTTGTATCACAGTTTCCCAATGATGTTGCCTAACTCACTCAAAGTCTGTAGGGGTTATTCCTCAGAGATGGGCTAGTGCTGATTCATCATCTCAAAACAGTTTATGAATTCTCTTGGTGATGGTGATCTGTGAATAAGAGAGCTGACATTCTGCGATCCAATCTTCTTTGGTCATTTCCTCATTCTGGTTAAGTATCTGTCCAAGCTTAAAGTACTCTTGGAACTCCATTCTATGATAATAGGCCTTGAAGTGTGAAATTCGGGAGAGATGGGTCTGGACAATACTTTGGATACTGTCATAACATTCTTCTATAGTCAGGGGTTCAGTAGTATACCACTGTCTCTCAATGACTCTTTGGGTAGCACTAGTGATCTTGAGTGCTGTTTCAGTGCTTTGGTTATTGGCCATGATACTTTTTGAGTCGGTTTCAGTAGATAGTAGTGGGGATGATTATACCTGAAGTTTTTCATAGCCAAAAGGTAGTCTCTTTTATATCTTGCACCAGGTAAGGTCCTTCCCACTTGGACTCCAGTTTTCGTGACCATGAAGCTTCCACCATATTCCGATATACTAGGACTTTGTCTCCTATCTTGATAATCTCTAAAGGCTTGTGGGTCTTTTCTGCATTATTCTGTTGAAGTGTCTGCACCTTAATGATATAATCTTCAGCCTTCTTTCTGATTTGGTATAGTTTCCTTATCTTTGTATCTATGCATTTCCAGACAGCATCTCTATTGGATAATAAGGTTCCATGAGAACTTTCTTCTCTGAACAGCATTTCTCGAGGGGTGAAGTGGGTGCTTTGTGATCAAATATCCCGAAGAGCAGATAATGCTATTGGCAGATAGTGATCCCAATTTTCGTAGTTATCACAGATCTTGGCAATAACATTCTTGAGTGTTTTGTTGGTCCTTTCTGCTTGTCCATTTCCTTGGGGGTGGTATGCCATGGTCCGAATATGCTGGATTCTGTATTTCTTGTAGAGGATCTCAAAGAACTGGTTCACGAATTCTGTTCCTCTGTCTGTAGTGACTTGTACTGGGGTCTTGAATTGGCAGATGATTTCTTTGTAAAAGAAATCAGCAATTAACTGTGCATTGGCCTCCTTGAGGGGTCCTGCCTCTATCCATTTGTGAAGAGGTCCGCAATGATGATAATATATTGGTTGCCAGTCAAAGTCAAGGGTAGAGGACCAATTACATCTATTGCAATGTGGGCGAATGGTACTGGTTCTATGTATGCTGATCCCAGGGCTTGATTCCATTGGTCTTGTTTTTGTTTCTGGCATTTGTCACAGGTCTTGACAAATTGTCTGATATCTTCCTCCATTCCTGGCCACCACATTGTTCTTCTTGCTTTGTTATATGTGTTTTTTCCTCCTAGATGGCCAAGTTCGTATATTGATTTCATTGCTTGCTTCTTCTTGTGATCAGGTATGACTAGTAGTTTTCCTTTCTTCAGTGTTTCTCTATTGGTTTCGAATTGTTTCCATGTCCTGCTGATAATTGTTTGTGTCCATTCTTTTAGATGTTGGGGCATCTTTCACTATCCCAGGTAGGTGATGATTCCATAGTAGAGTTCCTTATTCATGATTGATTTGCTGGTTGGAGGTGTTTCGGGGTGTCTGTGAGAGGGCATCTGCATTGGCATTGGTTCTTCCTGGGCGGTGAGGCTTGTAACTTCATAATCCATCTGGCATAGATTTCTTTGAGTTGTCCAGTGGTCAGTAGCCAGGTAAGAGCTAAGTGGTCTGTCTAAATAGTGAAGTGTCTTCCAGCGAGGTAGTAGTGGAACTTTTCCACAGCCCAGATGACTGCAAGGCATTCTAACTTATAGGATTCATATTCTTTTTCAGCTCCTCTGGTTCCTCGGCTCAGGTATGCGATGATATACTCTACTTTGTCCTTCTTCTGGGCCAGGACTGCTCCAAGTCCTTGTGTACTTGCATCTATCTATAGGATAAATTCTTGAGTCCAATCGGGTCTTCTAAGGATGGGTGCCTGGGTCAGCCTGACCTTGAGTTCATCAAAATGCTTTTTGTTACCTGCCAGTCCATTGGAACTTGATATCCTTCTTGTTGAGTTCGTAAATTGGGCCTGTAATGTTGGAAAATCCTCTAATAAATCTGCAATAGTAGGAGGCAAGTCCCATGAAGGCTTGGGCTTCAGTGACTGTAGTGGGTCTTGGATATGCTGCTACTGCCTGTATCTTGAGGGGGTCCATGTGTGTTCCATCTCAGTTAATGACATGTCCGAGATAAGAGATCTCAATTTCCGCAAACTTGCATTTCTTCGGTTTGATGTAAAGACCATGCTTCCTCAACCTTTCCATCATCTGCTGGATGTACTGCAGATGTTCTTTGGCTGTCTTGCTGTAGATGATTACATCATCTACATAAACCATCATCCATTTCCCCATGTCATAGCGGAAGATTTTGTTCATCATTTGCTGGAAGCTTGCTGGTGCATTGCACATTCCGAATGGCATTTGCAGGTAGACATAGGTTCCGTCTGGGGTGATGAAAGCTGATTTCTCACTTACTATTTCTGTGAGGCCAATTTGATAGAATCCTGAGTATAAGTCTAAGGTGCTGTAGTACTGTACTTCATCTCCCAGAGTTACGAGAATATTGCTGATAAGGGGTAGTGGTTGGTGATCCTTCTTGGTAATCGAGTTGAGCTTTCTATAATCAGTACAGAGTCTTGGTGTGAATTCTCCTGGTTTGCTTCCTTTCTTCAGGGCTAGTACAACTGGTGAAGCCCAAGGACTACTGGCTTCTTTGATGATACCGGCTTCTTCCATCTGCTTGATTTCTTCTCTGAGCCATTCACGGTAGGCTGGCGGAATGGGTCTTGCTTTCTGATAGATTGGTTCAGTGTCTCCTGTATCCACATCATGGTAGTAGTGTGGGGTCTTTCCTTTGATATCCTTGAAATCTGTAGCAAGGATATCCTCAAATTTGTAGAGTATCTTCTTGAGTTTTTTCTTGAGTGGAAACTCATTCCCAATGGTGTAGCTGTGCTTGGTTGTGGTTTCCTCCTTCTTGTGATCTAATTCAGTGATTTTGGTGCTGGCAAATACTCCTCTTCCTGTGGATCCGAATCCTTTCCTTCCTCTCTCTGTTTCCTGTAACTTCTTGACTTCCATGATCTTCAGTTGTAGAACTGGGAAGATCAGCATCTGTGCCAGCCAATCCTTCTTCTTGACCAGGAATGGAATGGTAGGATTGTGATTCCTAGCAATGAGTAGTATTTCCCCAATGTAGTCTGAATCGATGACTCCTCCTTCAATGGTGATTTCGCTTTTTGCCAGGCTGCTTCTTGTTTTGAGAATTCCAATGTGGTCCTTTGGAATGGTCATCTCTAGTCCAGTTGCGAGTAGGGTGATTGTCTGGGGCTCCAGTACAGTTTCTTCTACTGTAGCAATATCCATTCCGGCTGCATTTTCCAACTTGTATTCTGGTAGAACTGCATCAGAATGGATTTTCTGAATCTTGACCTTGATCTCTTCTTCATCATCACTGTCTTCTAGGAGGGCCGATGGTTCATCATCTTCCTCCTCTTCCTTTTTTCTTCTGGCCTATTCTTTGAGAACCTTCTGTTTCCTTTCATAGTGGATCTTCTTGATTCCACCAGTGCATTGGTAGCAATCATTGATGTGCTCCATACAGTACATCTTGATTCCATGGGGGCAGACTCCTTGTGGCGCATATCCTTCTGCAATCTTCTTGCACCATTCCTCCTCACTCATCCATCCGACTTTCTTTTTCTTTTTCTGCATAGTTACCATGTAGGCTTCCTCTTGCTCACCTTCTTCTTCCTCCATCTCAGGGAGCACTCCTTTGTTAACATTGATAGGGATTCGCATCTTTTGTCCTCGGTAGACAATCTGCATCTTCTGTACATTCAGATCAATTATTGCTCTGGCTTTGTGAAGCCACTGGTTGCCGATGAGGATGTCATAGTTGGTTGCATTGGTTACAATCACATCAACCAGGATAGTTGCTCCTCCGAACTTAATGGGAACATCTCGGATCTTTCCCAGAGAGGTGGCTCTTGTACCATCTACTGTGATGAATACCAGCTTGGTTGCTTCTTCGATCTCTCATCCTAAGTGGTCTACTGCCTTCTTGCTGAGGAGATATCCTCCTGCTCCTGTGTCTATGATGGCTTCAAAGATTCTATCTTCGATTTGGCAGGTTGCATAGGCAGAAGTCTTGTGGTTGTCTTCACTTTCTTCTCCAGAGTCTTCTTGAACATTATTGGCCTCAGTTATCTTCCAACCTTGCTCCTTGGTGGTTTCTGTAAGTCCAAATCTCATTTGCTGCCTAAATGTGGGGATTTCTGCCAGCTGGCCGAAGGTTGCATTGACTTTTTGTTGGCTGAGATCCTTGAAGATATCATACTTGAAAGTCTTGGTCTTGTGAAGTTTCTTCTCCTTTTCTCCTTCACTTACTAGAGTGACTCCTCGGATGATATCTTGGACTGCTTGCTCAAGCTCCATGTCTTGATCCATTTCTTCAGCTTGGCTTTCTGTAGTTGCTTCCATCTGCTTTTCCACTGGGTTCTTCTTGGGTCTTCCTGGTAGTCTCTTGTAGGGTTCCTTGCGAACATCCTTCTTGGTGGTCTGAGCAGGATAGGCCTCCCATTCCTCATCTGAATCTCTAATTTCCTTGAAGGTGATGATGTTGGCTTGCTCCTTATTTCTAGTAGTAGTATTACTTGGCTGGGCCTTGCACTTGGTTTCACTCATACATTCATATGAGTAGTGGCTTTCTTCTCCACAGCTGTAGCAGGTACCTTTCTTCTTGTCTGAGGTGGCGACAAACTTCTGAATTGGGTGGTGATCTCTTCCTCTGATTTCTTTTACTACATCTCCTAGATGAGTGGTCATTTCGGCGAACTGCTTGGCAAGTTCTTCCATAGGATCGCTGTTTCTCTGTTATTCTGTAGCTCTTGGCTGAGGTGTGTTTCAATTGATCATAGTGGTAGGGATTACACTAGTTGGCTTGGGTGCCTCAATTCTAACATCAGTAACTCTTTCCATTGTGTAGTCTTGTGGATGTCTGGCTATCCAATATCGCTAAGCATAGGTGACCTTTTGTACCAGATCCAGGACTACTGGTGATGAGCGGATGGCCAAGGCTATCTTTGGGTGAACTCCTTTCATGAAGGTTGCTTCAGCTACTTGGTCTCAGATGGCATCAGCATAATCCGCGAGGATTATCTGATATCAGATTCTTGGGAAGAATGTGTTTGGGTCCTTGCTCATTCCTTGATATATTGTATTGAGCTGGTCCTTCAGGGCTTGCTTGATCTCGTCTGTGTAATAGGTATTCTGGAGCCAGGTCTTCTGTGCATTCAGTATAGCATCAGCATCATTTCCTGCATAGGTTGCAGCTGTGAATGCTGCTCTTGCAGGTCCTCATAGGCTGTAGGGCATGAGGGCTACTTGCTGTCCTGCAGTTAAGGTCCTAACAGTAGCATACTACTCAAAATCATCTATGAAGGTGATGATTGATTCATCTGAAGTATATCCATGAAATACAGGTGGTCTCATGTCCATTTTGTCTGATTGTGTTATGTGAGTTCTTGTGGTAGTGGTTGTTCGTTGTTCAGCTTGAAAGTGAGGGATTCGTCTTGAATCACCAGCCAATGGGCACCAAGTTGTAACATAGCGAACACTTAACCTTGTAAGTACGTCGGATTTCTGTATCTTGAATTCTTGATCTTCTTTGACTCTGCAGAGTCCTTGGTATGCAGGGGTGGGTAAGTTCGAAGTGTATCTGCCCGCAGGCTTACTAGTTCCTTTGCTTTCTCTTTGCTTTGAACTATTTCGATCTGAGGTTTATTCACTCTAAGATACTGGGTTATTTATACAGATTTTGCTAGCTATGTGATGGCTAAGTTATGTGGCTAAGTTTATGAGTCATTTAGTAAGTGTCGAGACTTCTCGACATTGTCTAAATGCTATACTATATTGGGTCATCAATTTTGCAAGTATCGAGATATTTCGACATTGACTAAATTGGAGACTTGGCTAACTATAAGGCTATACTATACTGGGAATCAGATTCAGGTACTGCAATC
The DNA here is from genome assembly GCA_003990745.1 of Jimgerdemannia flammicorona. Lineage (NCBI taxonomy): Eukaryota > Fungi > Mucoromycota > Endogonomycetes > Endogonales > Endogonaceae > Jimgerdemannia > Jimgerdemannia flammicorona. Next base: position 21,754 of record RBNI01000553.1, on the reverse strand, counting down.
AAATGTCTAATTCCCCTGATTCAGATTACTAATTCGGATTGACCATCACAATATATATTCAATTTGAAAATATTTGAATTAGTATTCAATATTAAAATATTAGATCTTATCTATAATATAATTTTGACAATATCATAGTTCTGTTTAAAGATCAGTTTAATTTCATTTTATATAGTTCCAGTAGAAGGAATAGTAATGTCCAGTTTCAGAAGGCAAATGAGATCTTTTAGCTCTGAATTTTCAATAACTATAAAAGACTAGCTATCATAGATTATCCAGCAAACAAGCTTTTCTTGAAATAATAGTATAGAGAATTTTGGCTATTTTGAATAATATAAAGTAATAATAAATTAATAAGAAAAAAAAAAAAAAAAAAAAAAAAAAAAAAAAAAAAAAAAAAAAAAAAAAAGCAGACAAGATATAAAAACATACTTGTAAAAAAAAAACTCTATCCCTTCTCCTCCTTGATAACTTTTATGATATTTATCAAAATATATCTACAAATTCATTATTGAACTATTAATAGTCTTATATAATACTTTATAGTAGTTATATTTAATTCAGATATCTTTATTTTCCTTACACTCCTTTGTAAACTCCTTCTAAATATCAGAGTGTTTTTGTGCTTTTTATTTTTCTTTCTCAGACTGTAATGAGACTGTACTTGTAACTATACTTATTAAAGCTATATCTGATATCAAGGCTATTATTATAGTATTCTCTATAAATAGTGGTATAAAAAGTGCATCAGATATACTTAATTACTTTAAGAGAGTGTATTATTGTGAGTTAAACCACATGTGTGAATTACTATATTTAGATTTGAATCAAATTAAATCAAATCAAATTGACACTCAATTTGATTTGAAATATTTGAATTGAATTAAGTTTGACTCTAATTCAATTTAATTTAATTCATTAGGAGTACTACTAGTAATTCTTACTACTTTATCCTCAACTACTGCAAAATGAAAACAAGGATCACTATTGCTATTAAATATCTCTGGATGTGGTAGAAATACAAAATAAGAAATCTCCTCTATCAGAAGTTCTCTCAGGCTAGTTTCCAAGAAATATAAGATATCACTTCCATGGATATATATAAATTAAGAATAGCCAAAAAGATCTATCAGATCTTTAGGCATATATCTTGATCAATCTTCAACTTAGAATATACTAGAGTCTCAGACTTTAAAGAGTTATTAGTCTATTGCACAGATATACTGAAGGCCGTAGTGGTCACAGAAGCCCAATCTACCATCACTCTCAGAAATAATAAGATAGAAGAGTTCTGGAATCTCATCTTTGAGAACAATTCTGATCAATTTCTGCAAGGATTAATCTCAGTATTTCAAGGCCCCAGTATCCAGGTTAGACCCCCTCAAGATCCTACCTTTATCTCCTACTTTATAGAGGAGAACCTTATAGATTAAAGAGCTCCTGATCTCCTTGCTCTCCCTACTACCACCAAATGTGATAATGTCATCTTACTAATTAGTGATATATATAAAGCATATAAAATACATAACATACATAATATATATGAAATAGATGAAATGTTCACTGATCTTATTTCCTTCAAAGACATCCTGTCCCTGATCTCTAGTCTTGATAATAGTGATAAAGATGAAGTTTACAGGATTCTGAACATTCTGCTCTAAGTTCTTTATACAACTGGAATTCTTCTGATATTCTGATCTTGCATAACTCAGAAATTCTTCCAGTATTCTGATCTTATACAACCAATTATACAAATATTCAAATTTATACTTATAACCTGAGTTTTCTATATTCAAGTGCCTTATTTATTTAATTATTAGAATTTATATTTAGTTTTATAACTTAGCAATCATTGAATTATATTTTATACAAATATCTCCTCATTTCTTTTGAAATAAAGTTAGTAGTTAAGTAGCAAAGCAATCAAGTATTCAAACACTCAAGTCTCCTACTACTCAAGAAGTACAAAAGTTTCAGTTCTCTATTTAATTCCAAGTAAGCAAATCTAGGAGACAACAGAACAGTTTAAAGATAAGAAGTTGAGAACTATAAGACCTTGGGAAGACACTTTAATAGAACTTATTTATGTATAAGAAACTTGTAGTTGGTCTAAAAGATATAGCTTAAAGAGAATCTAATATGTATACTTAGAGAACTTAGCACCCACTATATGATAATATATATACTTATATTATATTTTTACTTTATTCTGTATATTGATATTATTAACATAATTATTATTAAAATATTATATCTATATTATAGATAATAATTATTAATAGTGTGAGTGTAATTTGAATTAATTATAGATTAGAGAATAGATATATATTTAATTATAATATCTAAATATAATTCTCAAATATAGTATAATATATATTATAGTTAGTAGTCTTCAATTTTATAGTTGTTATAATGGTTCTAGTTTCTTTAAGAGGAAGCAGCTAAGTCTGGTAATTCTAGTAGGTCTAAAGAGATACTTATAAGTTCAAGTATTCTTAAAAGAATTCTGAGAGAAAATATTCTAAGCTTTATTCAAATAGAGAATAAGAATATTTATACAAAACCTGAAAGAAAGATCCAAAATAATCTTAGAAAGAAAAAGAAAGACTATAATGGTTCTAGTTTCTAAATGAAGAAGTAACTAGTTCTGGTAATTCTAAGTAGCTCAAAGAGATACTTAAGGATTCAAGTATTCTCAAAGGATTTCTGGGAGAAAATATTCTGAGGCTTTATTTATGAGAAAAAAGGGGATATTTATACAAGATCTGAAAGAAGGATCTGGAAGGATCTGAGAAATCAAAGAAAAATGCCAAGAGGAAAGTTCTTGACAAAGATGACAAATGATGACAAATAAAGTTCTATAAGTTTCCAGGATATTCAGTGACTAGCTAAATAAGTACTAGAGGATGCTCGGCACCAAGAAAGGATTTCTAAGCATTCAGAAAGTACTGGAAGGTTGTAGAATATTGAAGAAAGACAAATAAAAGAAATAAACTATGCTAAAATATTACATCTCCTCCTTCTTAAGAATCAACATCCTCATTGAATTCTCAAAGTTATACATAATAAACAATAAGACTAAAAGAAACCTCAAACAAAATATATTGGCTCATTGGCAAGGACTGGTCATCCTTTATATAAGGCAAGAGCCAAAGTATCATCTTGATTAGATGAGAACTGGTTCGAACCTTGTTGGTTGCAGGATTTATAGGGTTCTTCTATATCTCTTACTTCTGATGCTATATCCTTTAGAGTGCCCCAATGCTTAATGTGCCTGATTAGCATAGTATATCATCTACTATCTAAGGGGAGAACCTCACAGACAGTCAATGAGTTCCTTTTTGCTCAAACTCTTGGATGAGGTCTTGAGAGTTCTTGAGATTGGCAGCAGGTTCCCAGGTGGTGTCATATTTAGGGTAACCCATCTACTTGACTAGGTATTTGGTGCAACAGTACCAGACTTATTTGTCTAAGATTTTTTTGACTTCATACTCAATGTGATCTTCAACTATCACTGGTGCTGATGGTGTCGGAATTCAGCCAGGGTAAGGAGGTGACTGGTTCCAGGCCTTGAGTTGTAACACATGGAATACTGAGTGTATATACATGGTTATTGACAGGTTGAGGTGGTAAGACCAGGTGGAGACTTGTTTGGTGACTTCAAAGGGTCCAAGGTACTTGGGCTGGAATTTGGCTGACTGACAGTTGACTTGAGATTGAGCCTTGATGTTGTCAGCTTTGAGTAGAACCATATCACCAATGTTGTATATGACATCTCACTGCTTCTTATCTGCATACTTAGCTTGATGTTACTGAGCCTTTTGCAGGTTCATAGTGGTGATCTTGAGAAGGGAATCTATTTTGTTGATAAGGTTCTAGGCTGTGGGAACTTGTGTATAACTGGATTGCTGGAATGAGACTAGACTTGTAAGGGTCTTGGGGGTTTAACTGTGAAGTAGCTGAAATGGAGAAAGGTCAGTTGATGATTGGGTGGCATTATTGTAAGCGAACTTGGCATAGATCAGATAGTGGTCCCAATCATCTTGCTCATAAGACATATAGTTTCTGAGCATTTGTTCAAGTGTTCTGTTCATTTGCTCAGTCTGTCCATCAGTTTGAGGATGAAAGGTAGTGGACATAGCAATTTAGGTTCCAAGGGTCTTGAAGAGTGCTTGCCAGAAGTGGCTTGTGAACTTGGGGTCGCAGTCACTGATAATTACTTGGAGAAGTCCATAATGGTGGAAGATAGTCTTGAAGAAGATTCTTGCAATTTCTGGAGCAGTGGCATTAATTATGGTTGGCTCGATGATTGTAATCTTGGTGAGATGATCCACAAACACAACAATAGCATCATAGCCTATTTTGGTTCATGGGAGTTGCACAATGAAGTCCATTGTGACCTGTTCGAACTTCTTGGTTAGAATTGGCAGGGGTTGCAGAAGACTGGCAGGTACTTGGTTGCTTGACTTATTTCTTTGGCAAAGATTGCAGCTTTGGACATACTCCTTGATTTCCTTAAGCATGTTTGGCCAGTAGTAGTCTTATTGGATATTCTTGATAGTCTTCTCAGTTCCAAGGTGGCCAGCTAGTAGGGAGTCATGATATTCATGAAGAATCTTATACTGTAGTTCAGGGTTAGCAGAAATACATACTTTGTCTTGATAGTACATGAGGTGGTCCTTGATGGTGTACTTTTCCTTGAATTCCTTGGTATTCCTTTGTAGAACCAGAGAGTCTTGTTCATATACCTTCTTGATCTGATTAAGAAATTCAGGTGCCATGGTAATGTGGCAAGGTCAGATCTTCTTGAAAGTGTATCTAGTACAACTAGAGTTTTGCCAGGCTTATAGATGATGTTTGGAGTAAAGGTCTGAAGTAGTTGACTCTACTTAGCTTGTTGGTGAGAAAAGGTTGGTTGAGTGTTGATGTACTGAAGGGATCTGTGATCAGTGATCACATCAAACTTAACTCCTTCTAGGTAGTATCGCTAGGTCTTGAGGGCATGCATGATTGCCAGAAGTTCCTTTTCATGAGTCGCCAGCTTTTGTTTGGCTGTGGACAATTTTCTTGACTCAAAGGCAATAGGTCAGTGTCCTTGACCATCATCTTGAGAAATGACTGCACCAATAGCAAAGTTAGATGCATCTATAGTGACCATAAACTTCAAGTTTGGGTCTATGTTTCTAAGGACAGATGCATAGATCAGACAGTTCTTGAGTTCTTGAAAAGCTTGTTGATAGAAAGTATCCCAGATGTAGGAGATATAGAGGTCAGAGTTGGGTTCCTTTCACAGGAGATTTGTCAAAGATTCTGCAATGCCAGAGAAGTTCTTAACAAATCGATAGTAGTATCTAGCTAGACTGAGGAAGGACCTGAGTTCAGTGAAGTTTGCTGATATAAGCCACTGTTCAATGGCTTGTATTTTCCTTTGGTCTACTTGAATTCCTTTGGCTGATACAATGTATCCAAGATATTCGACTTGATCCTTGAAAAATTTACATTTCTTGAGCTTTGTGTAGAGCTTGTTCTCATGGAGGATCTTGAGGACTTGTTCAATATGCTTGAGGTGTTCTTCTTTAGTGCTACTGAAGATCAGGATGTCATCAATGTATACAAGTACAAAGATATAGAGCTGATCCTTAAAGACAGTTTGCATGAGATCTTGAAAGGTTACTGGTACATTGGTGAGACCAAAGGCCATGACTAGAAATTTGTAGAGTCCAAAAGGTATCATGAAGGCAGTCTTGGGTATGTCTTCTGGCTTGATTCGAATTTGGTGATACCCAGAGGTGAGATCAATCTTGGTGAAGTACTTTGTATTTTTGAGAGCATAAATATTTGATCTATAAGTAGTAGCAGATAATGGTTCTTGACTGTGATCTTGTTGAGTGCTCAGTAGTCTATACACATTCACAGAGTATCATCCTTTTTCTTAACAAATAGGACTGGGGAGCCAAAGGGTGACTTGCTTGGCTAAATGGCTCCTTGCTCGATGAGTTCATTGAGTTCCTTTTTGACTGCTTCAATTTCAAGTAGAGATATGTGGTACATTTTCTTCTTAGGTATAGCTGTATCAGGTACTAACTTGATTTCATAGTCATGGTCTCTTGAAGGTGGTAGACCAGATAGTTTGTCCAGGAAGACATTCTTGTACTTGTTCAGTAGTAACTTGATGCTTTCACTAATTGATAGCTTCTTGTCTTCTTTCTTTGGTCAGATCAGTGCCACAAAGGCATAGACAGCTTTCTTGAGGGCCTTCTTGAACTGAATTGCTAAAAGGGTAGCAATTGGGGTTTTTATCTGAGTCTTGTCGGGCTTGATAGTAATGTTGGTTCCATCCTGAATTAGAGTGACTTCATTCTTGGTCCAATCAATCTGAGGGTTGTGTCATGTAAGCCAGAGTTTGCCTAGGATCAGATCATGGTCTCCTAGTGGTGCTACCTCGAAATCTAAATGTTCCCAGTACTTCTGGATCTTAAGAGGGAGTGTAGCGGCAATTAAGTTGATTGGTAAGATAGTGCCATCTGTAGTGACAACTCCACCATTCTTGCTAGCTGGTTTGGTGAGAATCTTGAGCTTATCAATGAGATTCTTGTTGATGAAGTTCCCAACAGCTCTACTGTCTATGAGAATATCTAGCTCTTGTCCCTTGACTAGGTCTTTGAAAATGAGCATTAAATTGGCTCAGTTCTTAGCTATGCTTGTAACTTTATCAGTACTGCCAAAGCCTTTCTGATCTCACTTGGTTGAAGACAGTTTGGTGACTTCTTTGATGACTGGTAGAGTGGCTTGCTCCAGAATGAGCTGTGCAATTCTGTCACCTTCATTGATAGTATATGGTTGGTTCTTGTGGTTGACTAGCAGGACTTGCATTTCACCTCAGAAGTCAGGATCAATGACTCCAGCATCAACATCCAATAAGTGTTTGAAACTGAGACCAGATTTTGGTGTAATTCTTGTATAATGTTCCTTAGGAATTTCGACTGAAAGGCCAGTTGGAATGAGCCTTCTTTCATGTGCAGAAATAGTAACTTGTTGAACTGCTTGAAGGTCCAAACTGATGACTCCTTCTGACTGTGCTTGAGGGATCTGGGCCTTGGGATTGACTTGCATGAAATTGAGTACAACTTCTTGTTCAACTGGTTGACCTTGAGTGTCTTTGGATAGGATCAGAATCCTCTTTGGTTTGGCAGTTTTCTTGGGATATTTGGTTGCAATGTGATCAGGCTGATGGCAAAAGAAGTAGACTTCAGCCTTCTTGAGACACTCCTTTTCCTCAGGTGTGAGCTTGCCTTTCTTGCTCTTGTCAATGGTGTCTAGGTCCATAGGGGTAGGTCCAACAATTCTGACTTTGGGTTCCTCCCTTTTGTGGTTGTTGTTGAAAGACAATCTCTTCTGTTCAAAGCAGTGACCATAGGTAATAACATCAAACCTATCAGCAATCTTCATTGCCATATCTAGGTCCTTGGGTTCTTCTAGTTCAATATGAACTCGGGTTTGACCTTTCAGGCCTCGGATGTACTTGTCGACCTTCTCGTCTTCAGTGATATGTGGTAATTCAAGCAGGATTGACAGAAATTGTATATTATATACTTATACAGACTTGAGTTGTTTGATGTTTGCCAGATGGTCTTGCACGGCCTTAGTGCTATTGACTGGTTTGAATTGGCCTTGAACAGCATCAGAAAATTCATTCCAGGTCTTGATTCAGCCAGCAAATCTGGTATTCTGGACATGGTTTTGCCACCAGATTGCAGCATTCCCTCAGAGGAGTGTGGTGGCAAATTGGACTAGTATTGCTTCTTCTAAATTGGTCAGTTCTCTATATTGCTCCAATTGAAAAAGCCAGACATCAGTAGACAGTCCTCCTCTTTGACCATCAAAAGTGTCAGGCTTCTGAGGCTTGATAGTGACTGCTGTCAGATGTATTGATGTTGGTAGAGGTATGGAGGTACAAGTGGAGGCCTTGCTTTTCTTTCTTTTTATACATTCTTGAAGTTGGGCAATCTGAGCTAATGTAATCTGCAAAAGACTCTCAATGGCCCCATTTGACTAAGTAGGGTTTTGCTGTTCCTCTTCTTCTTACTAATTATATGAAACATTGTCTGGACCATAGGTACTGTATGAAGAGTTTCACCCATTATCCTCTATAGTATTGTGACTGATATCTTGAGAGATGTCTTGATAAGGCTAGGTATAACTTCACTGCTGCTACCAAGTGTAACAGTTCTAGTTTCTAAATGAGGAAGTGACTAGTTCTGGTGGTTCTAAGTAGCTCAAAGAGATACTTAAAGATTCAAGTATTCTCAAAGGATTTCTGAGAGAAAATATTCTGAGGCTTTATTTATGAGAACAAAGGGGATATTTATACAAGATCTGAAAGAAGGATCTGGAAGGATCTGAGAAATCAAAGGAAAATGCCAAGAGGAAAGTTCTCAGCAAAGATGACAAATAATGACAAATAAAGTTCTACAAGTTTCCAAGACATTCAGTGACTAGCTAAATAAGTACTAGAGGATGCTCGGTGCCAAGAAAGGATTTCTAAGCATTCGGAAAGTACTGGAAGATCATAGAATATTGAAAAAAGACAAAGAAAAGAAATAAACTACACTAAAATATTATAAAGACTAAGAAATAGATTCTTAGCAAAGATAACTAATAGAATTTTACAATATTCTAAAGATTCTATGACTAGATACTTAGTGCTGAGAAAAGACAAAAATGTTCTAATAATATCTTAGTACTAAGACTAAAATATAACTATGAAATTATTATATTCTTCCTTTCTTCTGAACTAATGTTCTCATTGAGTTTTTAGATTATATAAGATTAAATATACTTAATCAAATTTCTCAAACTTATATTAGTATATTAGTAGAGACTGACTATCTTTATATATAGAGAGCAGAGAACCTATTATTAGACTAATTATCTAAGAGAGATTTGAATCTAACTAGTAGCTTTATTTCAGTATACTTCTTATTCACTAGATGTTCTGTTAGTTCTAGGATTCCAAAGTAAACTTCTAATATATAAGGTACTAATTATTACTATAGATCATCAATAATCCAAAAAAGTCACTATAGGGATTAGATAATATATTTTGTCTCAAAGTCTTAAACTAGGTCTTGGGAGTTTTTAAGATTAATCAGTAGTTTCTAAATAGTATCATATTTATAGTAGTTCATCTACTTAACTAGGTATTTAGGATAGTAGTAGTAGATTTATTTATTAAGAATTTTTTCAACTTATACTTGATATGATCTTTAATAATTACAAAGGCAAATGACTTGAGAATTTGACCAGAGTAGAGTAGTGACTGGTTTCAGATCTTGAGATTTGACATATAAAAGACTGAGTGTATTCTCATAGTTTCATGTAGCTTGAGATAGTAGAAGAATGCAGAGACTTGCTCAGTAATCTCAAAGAGTCTAATATATATATATACATACTTAAGTTGAAATTTATTTAACAAATAGTTGACTTGAGATTATATCTTGAGGTTTTTAGTAGACAATAGGACTTGATCTTCAATAGTATATATATATGATGTTATGATATCTCTTATTAGTATACTTAGCTTGATATTGTTGGACTTTCTGAAGATTCATATATAGTAGTAATCTTAAATAATTTATCTATTTTATTTGTATATTTGACTGTTTTTCTTGAAAGAGACTAGACTTACAAGAGTCTTGGAATCTTTAAATAATTGGATAGCATTGTTATAAAATTACAACTATAATAATTTCATAGTTATATTTTAGTCTTAGTACTTTTTCACATTATTTTGCTAGTCTTTTTTTACTTTTTCTTAAACATTCTACTATGTTCCAGTATTTTCTGAGTACTTAGAAATCTTCTTTTAGTACTAAGATATTACTAGAATATTTTTGTCTTTTCTCAGTATTAATTATCTAGTTATAAAACCTTTAGAATACTGTAGAATTCTATTAATTATCTTTGCTGAAAATCTATTTCTTGGCCTTTCTTTTTCTTTTCAAGATTCTTCTAGATTTTTCTTTCAGATCTTGTATAAATATTCTTATTCTCTGCTTAAATAAAGCTCAGAATATTTTCTCTCAGAATTTTTTAAAAAATACTGAAACCTATAAGTATTTCTTTGAGCTATTTTAGATCTACTAAAATTACCAGACTTAGCTACTTTCTCTTAAAGAAACTAGAATTATTATACTTAATAACAGTAGTATTATTATACTTTGCCTTATTAAGAAATCTCATACAAATTTGGAAATCAGTCATAACTAGTCTCATAAGTCTAAAATAAACTATGGAGAACCAGCCTACTATTCAGACCCTCCTGCTATAGAAGAAGCAGATAGCATAGAACCATAAGTCAACTTGAAGGAAATGATTATCTCTATGATATATATATCAAATTCAACTACTTCAAGTATAAATAGACTACCAGAAAACAAAAACTACAGCTATATTATATCTTACTACTATATTAGTCAGTTTCAAGCTACTCAAGCCAGATATCTTTGATGGTTACTAAGAAGGACTGATCACAGATATATAGACCTTCCAGTTGAATTAATACTTTAAACTTACCAGAATGGAAAAAGACATGTAAGTCTAATTTACCACTATACTTCTCTGAGGAAATACTATCATTTAGTAATACAATTATATTATAACTACCTCTACCTATTTGAATATAAAAAATTAAGATTAGATATCTTTCAAGAAGACTCTTCACAAGTAGTTCAAGCCTGCTAATACTACTAAGCTAGCTCAAGATAAGCTAGTGAATATTAAGTAACTCAAGTCTATACAGAGTTACAATATATAATTTCTGTTAATTCTACTTGAACTATTAGTAAATATCTGAAGATAAAAAGATAGACTACTATATATGAGGTCTGAAAGAGAATACATAAGTCAAGGTCAAGCTAGAAGAGTCACAGACCTTTAATGAAGCTATGAGAATTGCTGATAAATTTGATATTATTATCTTTGGCAACTACTTTGAGCCAGAATACTATAAGAAGAACTATTTTGAGAACCATTATAAGAATCAATCCAAAGCAGTTGGCTCAATACTAATAGATCTGGATACTATAAATAAAAATAATACTAAGCTTACCTCAGAAGAAAAAGACCACCTGAAGAAATCTGAAGTCTGTTTCTTCTATTATTAAATATTTTAAGAAGACCAATAAACTCTCAAGATCAGACACTGTGTTGTTCAAAGATATATATGTTAGTTTTACTATCAGTCAATCAGAACTCAAGATCAAGAAGCTTCATTTAAAGACCCAGATCTCTTAATGTCAATCAGAAGAAGCCATTGACCTTAATCTATACTCTATCAAGTAAGTTACCATTCTAGCCAAAGACTGAACTCTAGTATCTACTGGAATTGCAGTTCAATATTCTAAAGGACATTATATCAGAATTATACTATAATCAGGACTTAGTATCAAATATTACTTAGATTGATACTAGTATTATTAATTTAGACTATTAAGAATAAGTTTAAGTCTTACTTATCAATCAGAAGAATTATAACTATATAATCAAGAAAGGAGATCAAGTTATACAAATGATTCTAAAAAAAGCCAATCTGTAAGTGCACAACCTCCAAGCCACCAAAATTACACACAACCTCTGAACAAATCTGGAAATCACCTGCATGATCATAAAGCTGAGTTAAACTGAAGTTACAGTATACAAAGCTGAGTCAAACCAAAGTCACAGTATACAAAGCTGAGTCAATATAAAGTCATGGAACACAAAATTTATACAAATAGAATCTTATCAATCAGGACCAAATATATATATATACTGAGCACCAAGACACATTGAAATAGAGAACCAAAATAAAACAACAACTATAACTTCTGAACATACATAAATATGACCACTGAGATCTACAACTGCATCTGTGCTGATATTTGGAATGCCATTGCCAACCAAGCCACACCCCCTCTGCTCCTTATGAATATCCATAGTCTAGTACCCCTCTACTTCATAGAAGCCCAATGGAATGCCCTAAACATACTTAGTGAGGTCTACTGAATTGGACAAATCTCAAGCTACTATCAGATCGACCACCTCCTGGAAGATATGGTCAAACACTACCATGACACAGACATCACTTAGATGTCCCAACACCAGAAACTTATTGCTTGCAAATACTGAGAACTCTTTTATGAGTATAGCACCTTTATTCCCTACCTCTGAGTTACTACCAGTGAAATGGTTACCACTCTGTCCTATGGCCAAATCAACGACATAATACAAGAACTCAACTACAAGTATCTTGAATATATCCAGACCACAGACAGAACCTTCCCACACCCCAATGATCATATTCTGCAAATGCCTCAAGTTGGATATGCCATAAAGAATGTCTATGATATAATCTGATTTGATGAAGATGAAGCAGAAGACAATGATCCCTCTGACACTAACATGACCTCCAGCTAAGGATCTCTGCCAACTCTGATCACACTGCTAACCTTATTGATGAACTTACAATAGTTCATAACCACATATGAGACTTATTGGGATAATGATCACTGGTATGAATACCAACCCACATTCACCCCCAATTACTTCAACTATAATAAAGAGACAGGAGAATACAACCTATACCTCTAGACAACTCTTGAGATCAAACCAACCACTCCACCACTCGAGTATGAATGACATGAACTATAGCCACCAGCTTACTACAACCCTGTGACTCATAGTACTATAACCTATAGAAGATATACAGACAGCAAATCCGATGAAAGCAAAGATAATGTACCCCTCCTTTGCCTACCAACACCTTACCCAGCATATGAGATAAATGATGCTATCCTGTGGGACAGTGACAAAGCCCCAATGTATTATTATCTCAGTGAACAAGGAGAGGTAATCCACAAACTACTCTTTCTAGACAACTACTTTATCAGAGATAATACCATCGATGGTGATATTATCAAAGACTACCCAGATAGCATATAAATCTATAAATAGCTTAGCAGTCATAGTATAGTTAGATTAGCCTTGTATGATGTGACTGTGAACTGACTCAGCAGTCAGATGATCTCTTGATATGTCAAATCACACTTGTACTATGTGACTGCATTCTAACTCAGCAAGATACTAAGTGCTATATCTATATTCAGCATAGTCCAAATAGCCCCTCACTAGTATAAATACCCCCTCTCCCACACTTCAGAATCTCGGACTTGAACAGACTTAAACAATCCAAACACAACTCCTGAACACTTCTCCACAATATTCCTTTACATAACTACTCTTAGTATAGTAATATCATGAATAGCGAATAAACCTATTTAATAACCTACAAACCACTCTTAAGTAAATCTGCTCCCCATTAGGTTCGACTCCTAACCCTGTTATGAAATTTCCTAATTGGGTATTGTCTGCAGTGATATGCCAATTCAACTAAGCTAGTTTTAGTTTCTTAAACTTTCTGAAATATGGAAAATTCTGAACATCCAAAACTAGTCTGAAAAAGGACTTTGGTTGAGACATCAACCCGATCTTGAAATCAATAAGCATAGAGGATGTACTCCATATGAAATTAATCTTGACCATAAGAAAATGATCTTCCAGAATATCCCAAACTTCCAGAAAACCCTTCCAGAACTATGTAACAGTTACCCTAAAAAGCAACCCTCTCACAACTTGGTAGCAGTGGTTTATAATCCAATTCTGCTTCAAGATACTTCCTCATCCCACTACAAACCCCTCTGAGAATTCCTACAAGTTAGTATAAAGCCCAACCTCTGAACTGGAATCTATCCTGAACTATCTGACAATCTGGAGAGAATTAAACCTGATATACAAGGACAATTTGACCTCCATACCTGCAACAAGTGAGACAAACTTCATTCAAAGAAAGAAATACTCCAGTTAAATTAGCAAATAGGCGAAACCCTATTTACCAAACTCCTTGCTCTACACCCAGCAAGTCAAGATGAAGAAGGTCTTATTGAAGCCTTCTTTACTCTTCTCAACAAGAGTTTTGTCAGCTCTACAAATCTGAGTGACCTAGGACAACTATCAGCAGTCTTTCTAGCCTTAGTCCCTCATAAAGCCTAAGTCTTTGTAGCCAAGTGGCTCAACTCTACCAACTTTCACCATACCAGGACCAAGACCACATTATACTACTGATTTCAGAACAATAAGGCCTATCATATTCTTAAAGAAGAAGCAAGAGAAATCCTTCATCAACTAACTGACCCCAAACCAGAAGCAGGCCCAGCTACAGCTCTACCTGAACCTGAAACCAATACTGAACCAGAACTTGACTTTGAATTAAGTCCATCTGAAATCAGATATACAACTGATTCTATCTACTTTGATGCTGAGCAAACCCAATTATATAGAGACCAAATTGAAGAGGAGGAGAAGTATCTCAGTAAATTTGATCCCAGATATACTACTGAAGGAGATGCCCTTCTATTAGGACAGAATACACCTATACAGCAACAGACAGCTATCTATTGAGCCCTTACTTCAGATCTACAACTATTACTTCAGCAACTTACACAGACCCAAGGAACCCCATCACACTCTGTACCAGTACCTCAAGTAGTACCAGTAACACTACTACCAGCAGTTCAACTGCCTCTAGTAAACAATATAGCAAACCAACAGATTCTAGACCTCACAGTCCAGGTGGCAATAATGGCAGCAACCATTACTGCCTTAGTGGAACAGACCTGACCAACCAAAAATCTGAGCCTACCTACCTTCAATGGTACTGCACAAGAAGTTCAAAGCTTCATTAGTATAGTTGATACCAACTTTGAAGTCAATCAATGGACCAATGAGCAAGTTGCTGACCACCTTCTGACAAACAATCAAGACCACACTCTGGAACAACTCTTTGCTACATGTCTGCCAAGTTGTTACATTCTTCTGAGGACCTGCCAAAGAATGGTGGTGAACCCTTCCTGAAAAACCCCTCACTTGGGACACCCGACCTGCAGTAGTTGCCCAAAATACAGCAAACAATACTCCAGGATATAGAGCCCATCCTGCAGTCTCTGGACTCAAACAACTCATAATTGCTCAATACTATAGCAAAACTATAATTGCCGAATCTTGAGTAAAACTCTGCAACCTCAAATTTGATATACATGGCAAAGAAGAATTCAAAACCTTCTGTACAAAACTTGAGTCACTCCTGAACACTGTTGGCCTAGGATATATTGCCAATGATGAAGCATAAAATGGTATAAGAGCAGACCATTTATTTGATGCTCTACCTGAATGGCTTATCAGAAAAATCTGAGAATAAGGCTGCCCAATTGGTTGCGATTACCAACAATGGTACCTGGTAAGAATTAAGACTATGGTCAAGTAAATCCTAACAGCTGGACCAATTCTGCCCCAAAGACAATTCAACAACAAGGAAAAGACTTGGACCAAGAAAGAAGAACCCAAGCATGAAGCATCCTGAGCTCCCTCCACATTCACCTCTTGGATACCCAGAAATCATAAATCCACTCAGCCAAGTACCTTTAAGAAACTTACTGAAGGAGAAAGAAATGAACTTTAAAGAAGTGGAGTATGCTTTTATTGCTGAAAGACAGGATACATGGCCAGTACCTGCCCCAATCGAAAACCCTGAACAGCAACATGAGCAACTGTTACTACTCTGCACCACCTCAATAACCTGACTACCAGAATACTGGACTTTGTCAAGTTAAGGCAAACTGCCAAGGCCCCAACCAAAGGAAGTCAAAAGGCAGCTGGATATGACTTGTATACAGCCAAAGAAACTACAGTCTCCAACTGAGAAGTCAAGTAAGTCTATACAGGAATCAGTATCCAAATCCCTGAAGGACATATTGGAAGAATATACTATCACAGCAGTCTAGCATTGAAAGAACTCTCAGTAGAAAGAGGAGTCATTAATGAGAATTATACAGGTGAAATTATTGTCCTCATCTGAAACCATAGTTGGACACCCTTCAAGATCCCCATCAGTTTCTGTATTGCTCAGATCCTATTTAAAAAAATCGAGTCAACTCTGACAGTCAAGGAAGTCTCTGAACAACTGCCCACTATCTGAGAATCTAAAGGATTTAGCTCATCAAATAAGACCCCAGCCCAACCTACCATGAACAAAGAAGAACAATTCTATAAAAAGATTGAAGACATCTTTCACCAGTACCATTCAGGTGATACAAGACTCAGATAACACTTTTCAACAATGTCTTCAAGTATTGGTGCTATCAAAATGGTGAGCAACACACATTCTGGTGAGTGTACTGGGCAGAGGGGCCCCAGTGCCTTTGACTGGCAATATGTGGGGGGGGGTCAAGGTGCTAGTATTGGCATGCCGAGTGCTTTGATGAGGGGATGTGGGGCTGGGGGTAGTGGCAGAGGAGATGCAAGGCCACATAGGGGAGAGAGGATGACCTTCGTGGATAAAGTCAGGATGAGAAAGCAGGTGACTGGGCTAGATGGCTGGCTGGAACTGGGGAAGGTGACTGCTACCATGAGTAGCAAGGAGATCTCTCCTCTGGGGGGACAGCATAGTGGGGCTGGAGGTGTAGTGGCTGAGGCAGTGACTGCTGATGGCAGTATAATAGGCAATCTGGAAAAAAATCCAGATGTGACAACTGATGGGAGACCTGGACAGGGGAGTGGTACGAGACCTGGGGATCTGGCAGATAGTGTAACGGGCCTAGTGACAGCCCCGTTACTCAAGAAATCGAGATCAGAATTCGCTGTCACATTGTGCTTCCATGGCTTGGCAGTGACAGCGAAGATGGTACTGGGGCTGTTGGCAAGCAAGGTGAAGGGTGCAGCCTCGGTTAAGTTCTTGAAGAGACTGGAGACAGTCAAGGTGAGGTTTGAAGAGGAGGGTTTATTACTGGAGGCAGTGGAGAAGGGTGTGGTGGTTGGAGGGATTTCAGTGCCAATGGTGAGGTGTATACACTGGGATCCCCAAGTGGTCTATCTGGTGATTGCGGACTTGCTGACAGTGAAGAAGAAGGAGGTGAGAAGGCTGGTCACAGATGTAGTGAAGGAGTATGGTGAAGTGGTCAATATTGGGTTCAGGGTATGGAAGGGGACTGAGCTCAGGACAGGAGATGTGGATGTCCAGCTGAGGCTGTTTGGGATGGAGAATACTGGGAAGGCTAGGGACTGGCCAGTGGTACTGAAGTGGGGCCCAGTGGAGTATAAGGTTTCGAGGGTGAAGGGATCAGAGGAAGAAGAGGAGGACCTGCTGGAGGTACTTGAGGACCTAGCAGGGGCTGTGGAGAGGAGATAAAGGGCTTGGAGGGCTTATGAGGCTAGGATGGTAGTAGAGGTGATCAAGGGCAGGAAGGTGCAAATGGACAAGGTGCTCTAGGAGAAGGCAAAGGGGAGACAGCTGCAGAAGGATTTGCTGGCCAGTTTGGATGAGGGACAAAGGGTAGGGGCTATGGAGGAGAGCACTGGAGCAAGTGCTAGCATCTGGGCGGAGGCCGGGTAGCAAGGGGGGAAGATAAAGGAGAGTGGGGGACAGGGACCAGAGGAGGTGGTAGTGGACATGGCGATGGCGGATGATAATCAGATCCAGTATAGTGTTCCTGAGGTGGGAGAGGGGGAGTTGGAGGATGTGTCAGAGGATGGTTGGGATGAGTCTGTGCGAACTGAGGAGAGGAAGGAGGGAGAGGCAGATTTGGCGCCGGCAGCAGAGGTAGTTGGGGGGGAGAAGTGGCTGTTGAGGGTGCTGCAAAATGTGGCAGCCGAGGAACTGGGAGAGATTGACTTCCGGGTGATCAGTGAGGAATTCTGGGGGCAAGTGCTGTGAGGGGAGGAGGTCGTGAGGAAGTTGAGAGATGAGATGATGGTAGCTCTTCTGGAGGCGGAGGAGTATCAAGGGAGGCTATGTTTTTGGGTATTACTAATGAAAGGGCAGCTTATCTGTGGGGGCCACGAAAGGGACTGGAAAAGTGACAGGTGGTGTGTGAGGAGCACTGGGCATCAATGGAGATAGTGGATGGTGAGGACTGTGCAGAATTGTTGGTAGCTCTGGATGAACAGCAAAATGTGGAAGATGAGATTGCAGCAGAACAGAACCTGGACCTGGCTGGAGAGAAAGTGAGCATGGAATTGTAGATGTGGGGATATCAATACTCTCAAATATTTTACTATGAATAGTACAACCAACATTTTTTCTTTGAACGTCAATAGGCTTAGAGAGACTAGAAGGTGACATATGATTTTTGGATGGCTGAAGAAACTGGAGGCAGATCTCTTCTTACTTCAAGATGTATGGTGTGAGGGGGAGGAAGATGGACTGGAATAGACAAGAGAGTGGGGTGGGGAGGCAGTTTGGCAGGGTAAAGTGGGAATCCTGGTTAGGAAGGAGAAAGGAGACATTGCGGACATTGGACATTGGGGTAGTAGATTAGTGTGGGGGACATGGCAGAGGCCTGGATGGAACTCAATTGTGGTGGGATCTTGTTACTGCCCAGCTGAGAGGGGGACCCGAGTGGCGTGGATTGGAGATCTGCGGGATTCTGGGCTCTTGGTTGAGGCTGGGGTGGATTGTCTGGGGGGTGATTTTAATATGGTACAAGAGAGTAGACTGGACAGAACTGATGGGAGATAGGGTATGGCAGGAAGGAGTGGGGGATTGGAGGACTGGGAAGAGGTGGAGAGACTCAGCTCACTGGTGGATGCCATGCGACTTCAGGATGGGGATCGATGTCTATATACTCACTGGGTGAGAGGACTTGGTACTAAGATTGATTGGGTTCTGACTGCTGAGTGTTGGGGCAATACAGTTTGGGAGATAATGGAGGTCAAGTGGTGCCCTTGGTCAGATCACTGGGGTATTCAGGAGGTGGGAGGTTTGGAGGGAGTAGAGAGGGACCAGGATATTGGTATCTGAACTCTTCACTGCTGGATGAGATGGACCTGTGGAATGCATGGGTGGTAGAGGTGCGATCCAAGGTTAATGATTGGAGGTGAGCTGGGATGAGGATTGGAGATAGGTGGCGAAGACTGAAAATCCAAAACTCAGAAATACTGGGGGGAAGTGAGGAAGGAGTGGAGTGCTCAGTAGAGGAGATAAGTCCGATGGACATCTAGGAGACTAGAAAGACTACTTCTGAATTGGGCTGGATTACTGGAGGAGGAGAAGATATTGGATTGGAAGGCTAAGCAGGTTAAGCTAGAAGTGGTGGAACTGCAGGATTTGTTGAGGAAGGAGGAAGCAGTGCAAGCTCAGGCTATGGTGGCAAGACTATGGTGGCAGGAATTGGAGGAAGGAGAAAGGCCCACAAGGTTCTTGTCCCATCTCCTCTATGCTAGAGGAGTAAGACACCAGTGGGAAGGAGTCCTTAACGATGAGGGAGAGATAGTATTAGGTGTGCAGGGGATTCTTGGCTAGTTGAGCACTCACTGGAGTAACCTCTGGAGTAAAGAGGAGGGAGGGGAGGTGGCGCAGGACATTGAGTGGCATCTGGAAGAGTGGCACTCAAATCCTGCAGCAGGGTTGGAGGATCTTGGCCAACCAGTTTTGGGAGAGGAGATTCTTTGAGTTCTGGTATCAATAACCCTGGGAATGGTGCCTGGGGAGGATGGTTTGCCTTGGGACTTTTGGAAATGTATGGCATCCATAGAGGAGGCTCTGGAGGAGATGTTGCTGATGTGTGATGCAGTCATCAGTACCAGGGAGTGGATTGGAGGGCAGTAGTTGGGGCTGTATCTCTGCTGTATAAGGATAAAGGGCATAATGACTATAAAAAAAAAAAAAAAAAAAAAAAAAAAAAAAGGACAAAGGGCATAAGGAGGACTGGAAGTATTGGAGGCCAATAATGCTACTGGATATGGACTGCAAGCTGGTCACTAAAATCCTGGTGGCGAGGCTATAGGGTGTGGCCCAACAGGTGCTAGGGAAGGAGCAGCAAGGCTTTGTTGGGGGCCAACTGATCCAAGATGGCATGGCATGGGTTCATGGTGTCATTGAAGGTGCTAGGGCTGTAGGGGTAGATGGCCGCTTGGTCTTTCTGGACCAGGAGAAGGCCTATGATAGGGTTTGGAGAGTATGGTTAGAGAAAGTACTGGAGTGCATTAGGGTACCAGTGGGCATGTGTCAGTCACTTATTGGATTACTGGAAGAGAGTAGGGCTGTGATTCTGGCAAATGGATACAAGGGGGCTTCTTTTCCCTTGGGGAGGGGGGTATCGCAGGGGGATCTGCTGTCACCTATCCTTTATGCCTTCACCCTGGAGCCATTGTTGGATCAGATCCAGTGCAGAGTTGGTGGACTGAATATCTTGGGCATCAATTGAAAGATGGGGGCCTTTGTAGATGATATGGTGGTTGGGTTGGGTTCGGTGCAGATGTGGCTATGCTCAAGGAGACAGTTGAGTGGTATGAGAGATGCTCTAGAGCGAAACTCAACTGGCACAAGTGTGAAATGGTCCTTGGAGAAGGAGTCATAGGGGGGGACATCATTGGAACAATTATCCCAGCTGGAGGAGTGGTATGGTACTTGGATATCTATTTCTCGGTGTATGGCTCTTTACTTCCCAAGGAGTGGTGGGAGCGCAAGCTGGTAGAATGGGGGAAAGTACTGATGAGTTGGGGTGGTAGATGGGTGTCGCTGGCGGGAAGGGTAACTGTTCTGAATGTGTATTGGATGCCAAAGCTTTGGTATCTGGGCTACCATTTGGACTTCCCTAAGTGGGTGGTTAAAAGGCTTCTCAAGATGGCCTGCTCTTGGCTCTGGGCTGGACACTGGAGTCAGATTGGTTGGGAGGTACTAGCACTTCCTGTGGATTGCAGAGGACTTGACCTGGTGGACTTTCCCAAGAGGCTACTCTGCTTGAGGGCATGGTGGATGAAGAGGGCCAGTGAGTTGAGAGGAGGAGAATGGGTGCCCCTTATACAGTGTTTGTGGGAGGTGAGGGTGTCACCACGGGGTGGCTCAGGTGATCTACTGTCCTTAGTGGCCTTGGATGGTAGCCAGAGGATGTGATATAAAGGATTCTGATGGGGAGTGATAGATGGGGCCCATCATATTGGGATCCATTGGCAAGGTACTGAAGGGGATAAGGACTGGGGTCCAGAGATGTGGAGGTAGGACAGGCTCTTATTGGGAGGGAATCTAGTCAAGGACTTCCGCTTAGAGGAGGGTGTAGAGTGCCTTAGGGGTCTGGGGCAGGACCTTTGGCTGAAGACCTGGCAAGGGGCTGGGATTGGGAAGAGATGGGACTGGGCAGGCATCTGGTCTTGGATCAAGGTTGTGTCGAGGTGGCTTCTGCCAAAACTCTAGATAGTATGGTGGAGGCTGTTGTGGTGAAATGTGATGCTAAACTTTAGGGCTGGTCATCTGGTGGATAGTGGGGTCTTTGATTGTGAGAAGTGTCATAACGTAGGGCAGGAGGGCAGGGTGGTGCAGACTCCTGAACATTGGCTGGGGGAGTGCAAGAGTATGGAGAATTTTTGGAAGGTAGTTGGGGAGAGGTTGGGAGTGGTGGCACCTGACTCTGAGGTGGGTGGGCGGTGGGTGGTACTGCAGTCAAGGCTGGTGGGGGGGGTGGAGAATGAGTGGCTGATGGTTGGTTGGGCTGTTGCAATATGGGTAGGGCTCACAGAATACTGGTGGAGCATCTTTGAGGAGGGCCCTCGGAGGCTGGTGAGACTGAGGGTAGTGAGGTGGGAGGAGCTGATGCTTGAGCTCTTCAAGGCATGGTGGATTGGCTGGGGCCCCAAGGGGGGGAGACGTAAGGGACTAGTAAGGAGGATT
>RBNI01000552.1:0-29419 GCA_003990745.1 Jimgerdemannia flammicorona | reverse complement strand
TCGACCGTGAATTTTGCAAAGAAGCACCCCGAGATCGGGCTTACACCAGCTGAGGACGAGACTGAGGAATCAAATCTTGATATTAATGCGATTGAATCCGTACATGCAGCCGCGGAATTGGGTGCAAACGCTTGGCCAGGTGCTCTACGCGCGGCAAAACCACAACCGATTGACGCGCCGGGTACCAAGCGAGCCGATACCGGTGCAGACCATCATAGTAATTATAGCAATAACCGGTCGTCTACGTAGCGAGAGGCAAACGTGCATTTACTTGCAATTTGATATCCTTTCCTTGAACCTAGTGCTACCGTAAACCATTTCGCGAATGCCCGCAAACATTACCCATCTCCTATACAGGATAGGTTTATCTGTATTTGCGTCATCTTCTGTACCTATTGCAAAAGAATATCGCATCAATTCCGACATACGAACTTCGGTCTCATTCCTCAGATTTGAAACGTAACACACTTCCCTCTTTTCTCATCCCATCCATCTAACGTGTCAACTGAGACCAAATTGCGCGATATCCTTCATACACTTCCAGCTTGTCACAGGCAAATTTTTCGAGATCAGGTTACTCATTCCTCTTGGTTTTAACCCACTATTCCCCTGAACATTCTCGTCTAGTTTTATTGCTCAATTGTTCACACCTCGAAATTATTTAGTGAATTCTCTGTGCTTTTAACTGCGTTATGTCCATCTTTCGCTTCTCTTTTTTCGTTGATATCGGCCATTTCTAGTATTATTTTTGTAACATACTATATGATATGTCATACTCGTGTGGAGTTAAACAGCAACTTTGGGTGACTGTCTTTTGGTGTGGGATCATGACGTTCTTTATTTCATACAATCAAACCTTTTAGGGCCAAAATCAGATGGTCTATGGTGTCGGTGCTAGAGCGACGCTTTGTCTGGGGAGTAGAGTATGCGATTCATCTTGACCTTAAAGCAGGGCAAGCACAATGGACTTACTGTTTTCCGGTTCGCCATTCTTCTCCCGCGAGAAAAACAAATACCTTACGTTCAATAGGTATCATGTGCCTGTATGGAAATATCGGTCAAAAAAAAAAAAAAAGGGGGTTCCAATCGGTTTATACAATAGATGCCTGGGGTTGGGAATTTTTATTATTATTCGAATAGTCTTGGAACTCGGTTCACAAGCTAGATCAAAATGCAAATATTGACACCCGGAAAAAAACATATTACAAATAAAATGCGAACATACTGTTCTTCCATTTGTTAAGATATAAACAAAGATAACCGCGTTCAAATCACCGAGTACCTGCCCGTGCCCGACGAACTTGATCCGCCACCTCTGGCTTCTGCCTCCATCGCCGCCAAGGTCGTTTCAGTGAGAATGCGCCTGATTTCGTTCTTGGCCTTGTCGACAACCATCTCACTTTCACCTTCAATAAACAGGAACAATTTGCGTTCGCCCGCACTAGGCTGCTTGCCAGGTGGAAAGAAGGTACCGCGGGTGGTAATGGCCGCACCAGAGATCTCCGTAATTTGTGAAATTTGCTCCTATTTGTTACAAAAAATGATGCGATGAGCTACGACCAAATATTCCGGCTCTACTGCGTTGAAGGGGGGAAATATGAACATAGATAATTGCTTACTTTGTTCGTGACCTTCCACCTCGCCTTCTGCGGATAATCATTGATTTCGATTTCATACGCGAATCCAGGGTTCGAAGTATCTTCTTTGGCCGCCTCAGGTGGCAGCTGGGGGCTAATAATCGGTTCTCCGAACCGCTCGTTGATCTCTTTTATCATTTGTTGAGGATTGACAGCGCCAGTGTTGCTACCGACCAACCGGTTGACAAGAGCGGCGGCCTTGAACGCCGCCAACGCAGCGGGCGTCATTTCTTTGGCAACTTTCGGGAGTGCCGTTGCTGGAGGTGCAGATGAAGGAGTTATATCTTCTTTTTCCTTCTTCGCCCCCGCGACTTGCGAGGGTTGGACTGCTTTGGCTTCAAATTCAACTACTGTCTCATCCTCCTCTTCCTCGTCTTCATCTTCGGCACCGTAAGCCTACAAGGAAAAACCATCAAGCATTTGAGCGCTCTAATCTCGACATATCGTGAAGCCAATAGTGAAACCTTTGTTCTATATTACCTTTTTCTGAATTTTTTTCACCAGATCGCGATCCTTATCTAGTCTTTCTAAGCCTTTGCCTCCAAAACCGGAGCTAGCATAATGCGCGTTTCCCGTCTTGACTTTCTCTTGGAATTCTGTCAGTTACAACGGAAAAGAAAGAAACAAACCGAGTCAATAAAAGGAATACATGAATTTAGAACCAATGAAGAAATACACGGTGGAGCACTGGCATAAAGAAGTTAACGCACTATCAGCTAAAGCCTGCAAATCCGTTGGGATAGGTTGGCCGCTCAGTTTCAATGCTTTCACAATGTCCATTGCGAAGCGGTCTTGCTCAGGAGTGATGAAAGTATAGGCGGTGCCTTTGTTGCCAGCACGACCCGTGCGCCCGACCCGGTGAACATAGTCTTCCATATGGTTCGGGCATTCGTAATTGACGACCAATTTCAATTGCTTTACATCTAGTCCGCGCGCCGCAACTGAGGTCGCGATCATAATTTGTGTCACTCCTGATTTGAAATCAGCAATCGTGCTATCGCGATCGGTTTGGTCTTTTCCTCCGTGCAAGGACATGCATGGATATCCTCTTCTGATCAAATCCCTTAACAGATTATCAGCGGCTTCTTGACGATCAACGAAAATCAGTGTTCTTGCATCTTGTTCATCGTCGTGATAAAGCTGCCCCAATATGTCAAGCAGTCGTACAAACTTTGTAGAGTCTTCCCGAACTTCGACCACTTGTGAAACATCCTCGCATACAACGCTGCGTCCACCCACAGTGATTTCCAGAGGCCGGCGAAGAACTTTGCGTGCCAGAGCTTCCATCTATGAATTTATCGAGAATGACTGGATGTTGAGTTGCTGCGCTGACGCAACTGAAACATGGGCAATAACCATGAATGACCTACCTGACGTGGAAAAGTCGCGGAAAATAGTACCGTTTGCTTATCGGGTCTAACATTATTCACTATTTTCATAACCTGTAAATTCACACAGAAATATCATAGTTATATTCCACATTGTCAAATGATGATATCCATGCACAAAATCACAGCCTTCAAACTAACCTGGGGCTCGAAGCCCATATCGAACATGCGGTCTGCCTCATCCAGCACCATATAGGTCACTCTGCGTAGGTTGGTGACTCTCCCGGAGTTGGCACACAACAAATCGATCATTCGTCCTGGGGTGCATACAATAATCTCAGCGCCCCTCTTCAAATCAGCGATCTGATCTTTGATGGGTGATCCACCGTAAGCGCATACCGCCTAAATAAATATCGGTACCACAGATACTGTCAAAATAGGCGTATATATATGGAAACACAATGGAAAGCCAAAAAAAAAAAAAAAAAATACAAAAAAAAAAAAAAAAAAAAAAAAAAAAAAAAAACATTATTGAAGAAGTAATATTGATTGCTGACTACTTCAATATAATCTCTTTTAAAAGAAATTATTTTTTTAAATAAATAGAGAAGCTTTAATAAGAATATAAATAACTTAAAAAGATTATAGGACCTACTCTAACTCTTAGACTATAATATAAAAAAAAAAAAAAAAAAAAAAACATCTTCTAACTTTATCAATAATAAATATTTTTATTTTAAATTATTAAATAATAATAATAAGATATATTAGCTTGAAAACTGTAAAATTTAAGCTATAAGTTACTATAAGCTACATTATGTAATATTTTAGTTGTGATATTATTCAAAGATTGTAATTGGCTATTAAATATATTATTCAGTAACTTATCTCATTAATATCTTATCAC
This sequence comes from Jimgerdemannia flammicorona, assembly GCA_003990745.1. Lineage (NCBI taxonomy): Eukaryota > Fungi > Mucoromycota > Endogonomycetes > Endogonales > Endogonaceae > Jimgerdemannia > Jimgerdemannia flammicorona. The sequence goes on along the minus strand of RBNI01000552.1, from coordinate 25,547 downwards.
TTATTCTAATATATCTTAGAGAAAGGTTTAGAGTTTTATTCAGGATTCTTATTATACTAGCTCTTTAAGAAGTATATATTTTGAATATATTTATTAATAAGATTTTTAAAGAATATATTTTAAACCAATATCATAATACTTTTTATATTTCTGGATATTGTTTTCTTCTTACAAATTATAATTATAACCATATCTTCAATAATAGTATTTAGAGCAATAGAAATATTAATACTATTTGATAAATAAAATTATATTAGTAATTTTGCTACCAGTATTATCAAACCACTGATACTAAGTTATAACTTACCTTTTTAAGAACCAAATCTTTACTTCAAATAACTTAGACATTTTATCAATAATAAGTTTACTTACAACTAAGAGACATATAAATATTTCTTTGGCAGAAAGCAAATACTCATTATCAATATCAAAAGAAACTTTCAATTTGATTTTATTCTGAATACTTAGAGTATACCTCTTAGGCTATAGACAAATATATAGGCAAATTTGTCTACAAAAATTTGAAGACTATAATTGGTTGTAATATTATAAAAATGAGTGATATCATTAAAATGGCTAACTCTGATTGGCTGAGTGACTTCTAAGTAAACTTAGAGTAAATTTTATAAGTTTTTCACTTTTTGTCATTTCTCTATGCTCTGCTCTCTTCTTATACTCCTTATACTTATGCTCTTTATACTATAAGTATTGTATATTTCCCAGCATTCTTGTGTCTTATACTCCCTGGTGTTCTCATACTCTTCAGCAATCTTTACTGTCTATAATTACTCCTAGTAATCCTCCAAACATTATACTCCTTATAACTTTTTACTATAAACTATGCTCTATTCCTTAAGCTATAAGCTTCCTTATGCTCTCTAATATTTTTACATTCCTCAATATCTTTATACTTAGTATTCTTAAGATTTCAAAGTATGTATATATTTTTGGGGAGGTTTTTTTTTTTTATGTATTTATTTTATATATATTTTTTTTATGTTTTCTTGTTTGTCTTTTTTGTACACCTTTTAATTACTGTTTAATTTACATATTTTCCAGTTTTTTATTTTACAATAACTAGTCAGGCCATTAAAAATATTTGGGCCAAATTTTGGAAAGGTAAGATGATAGATGAAAGAGTCAAACTAAGTGATAAACTTGGTACTAGAAGTTATAGTATGGTCTTTGAAGGAAGTCAACTAGATGGGGAGATATGTGCAGTTAAGATATTAAGTAAAGAAGGTATCATACTATTCAACATTACTGCAATTGAATATAAGACAAACTTACTTCTTAAACTTAATTACTCTAACATTATATGAACTTCTCAAGCATATTTGACTAGAGATTCCACATCAATTGAGATGGAGTATGCTGAAGGACTGGTGGCTGACCTTATTGATCAAATAAAAGAAGAGGCTGACCTTCAAAAACTCATTCTCATCATCTACAGAGAGCTCCTCAATGTAATATTATATTTATATAATAATAAGATTGCTTACTGTGATATTAAGCATGACAATTTACTATACAAATCTAGCACAGAAGGCTTATATATTATACTTTACAACTTTGGTATATTAGTTAATATCAAAAATGACATAGTATGGTCAGTACTTAGTTTACTTATATATAAATCACCTGAATTGGTCAATAGTTATCAGTTAGATTATATCTCATTTATAGCCAACATCTGAACTCTATCTATTATGCTATATGTCTTACTGATCTGCAATCCACCATGAGATGAGGCATGAAAGACAAAAACTATATACTAGAGATATCTCTATGACTATAGAACTATTTTTAGTCTGACCTTGCATCTATGCACACTAGTAGAAGACTTAATTCTTAGAGGACTAATATATGATCTGAAACTTCACTCTGATATTCATATATTTAATATAGTATTCATGGAGATTAAAGAGCTGTAGAAGGTGAATGAATTGTCAAAGTGATCATTGATACCAGATGTAGGTGAAACCAATGTTGCCAAGAGGTTAAGAATATCAGGTAGTGATAAATATATCTATTGTAGTAAGATAAGTATGACAGACTTGAATTATCTATTTAAAGGTTGGTAGGAGAACTACTGAATTTGTAAAGGGTGCCTTCAGTTGGTAAAAGAGATATTATTGATCAGTATTAATAGTATATATATTTGGGGTAATAAAAAGAGGTACATAATCTATGCAAATTTCTATTTCTCTTAGATTCATTATGAAAATAGATTTTGTATTACTTTCAGAGATAATTTAGAAGGTTGCATAGTTGTATTATTAGTAGACTTGATGACTTTTTTATTTTTATTTTTTCTAAACAATGCTTAATAAATATCTGTTACTATTTTCAATAACTCAAGATCAAAAAGAAATGTGACATGTCTGTCTCAGCTTTCTTTATCAAAAGACTGAAGGTGAAAGAACTATTAGTATTTATCTCAATTTTGGATATCAAGGCTCTCATCTTAGTGCTATATTATAAACTATATGATAGAAAGCTACCAGTAGTAGCATTGGACCAGCATAAAGCCCTATATAAGATATATATAGAACAGCTGTGGAAAACATTATATCTTTAGCTATCAATAGACAAGATGATAGACAAATCAAGGCTAGATATCAGTACCATGATACTAACTTCATTTAAAAATCCTTTAGTTTTATCTCATAAATACATCTTAACAAAGAGGTTTATACTAGGTATACCTATAGTAGATGATAAGAATAAGATTTGCAAAATTATCAATGATATTTATGAAGATTGATTTCAATAAACAGCTAACTATATTTTATTATTATAACTTTATTGCTACAAAAGTGTGATAATAACCATCTCCTTCAGACTATAATAAAGAGCACTACTTTGTCAGATTTGGGTTAACTATATGAAGTATACATATATACACTATTTGCAAATATATAGCTATTTCTGGATAATATACCTAGCTATGTCTGATATTACACCAGTAAGGTTAGTAACTATCAACACCCTAGTGATGGAAAAGAAATAGAGCTTTAAGCAAAGTCTGTAATCAGATAAGACTGGTGTGCTTTGAAATAGATTCAGAATAGATTCAGAATAGATTCAGAATAGATTTAAAATAGATTTGGAATAGATTTGAAATGATTCAGAATAGATAAGTATCAGTATTAGCAAGGTTCTACTTTATTATATTATATGTTGCCTGCTTATAGATCATTAATATACCTATTCTTTCCAAGTATAATATTCTGCAAAACAGTTTTGCTCTCAATTCAGATAAAGAACAGCATTGTATGTTTGACAAATAATATTACTCTAGAGTGGGTTTTTTTTGCTAATTGTAATTTTATTAATCTTTGCTTACAACTGACATCATATACATGCCTTATGCTAGTCTCTTATAGTAGATAGATAGTTGTCAGAAAGAAGTCAAGAGAGATCTAAATCATAGGAATTTTTTGTAATATAAGAGTTCTTTGGATATTTAGGATTTGATAGTATCTGTTCTTCATAGCTATGCTTGTATATCTTTCTCATTTCTATTCCTTTTTCTTTCTCATCTACTAGTATTATGAGGCCCTAAGTCAAGTCAAGTCAGGAGGTTTTGTGGTTAGTCTTGGATCTGTCTGTCTTATATACAAGGTATGAATTGATAACTATGATGTCTAATAACTAGAAGAATATCAGCCACTAATTTCTTTTGGCTTTAATTTATATATAGTAATATACTTGGAGTTAGTCAGTAATATCCACCCCTCCCATATGATGGTTGTAATCATTAATAACCTTTGAAATCTCAATATCTATAGAATGTTTATTTCTTCAGATTACTTAGACTCAAGTTTTGTTAGCTTTAGTTATTCTCAGATGTCATTGTTTGTGCTTGATTTTCTATTCTACTCCTTATAATTTATAGATGGTAGTTAGCATTTTGACTGCAAAGATATTCTTCTATAGCAATATTAGAACATTATTGACAATCACCCTTGATAACATATTCTAGTTAAGCTCTTTCTCTTTGCTATATTTAATTTTGAGTTTCTCTGAGAATTGTGTTCTATCTGTTTTAACTATTCCACATACCCTAATTCTTTTCAATTGTAGATATTTGAATAGTGGAATACTAGAAAAGTATCTATTTATATAGATGTTAAATCTCTGAGTCTTAAATAATTATTCAACTAGATAAATCATGGTATGTACTATTATACCAAACTTATTATTGTCATCATTCTCTATCTTCTTGCTTTTAGCAGTATATGAATCTGGAAGGAATATCTATATATAACCATAATCACATAATATAGACCTTATAACCCTTTGAGATTGGCTTAAACTTCATATGATAAGTATGTAAGCTTTTGCCCATAAACTATATTATTATCTCATTGACAAATATATTGGAACTTGGTTAATATATTATTTGGAATATTTTTCAAATATGAGATAACAATGGCTCAAGTTTTGCCATATAGTAATCATTATTGTATACACTATATAGGGAAATATGAAGGAATTATTTGATTTGTTAGAAGTAAAACAGAGACATATACTCAAGGATACAGTGTTTTGGCTTCTAGAGATCTATATCTTACTGTCACTCAAGGCTTCCTTCAGTACAGAAAAGACCAAAGTAAATATAAATAGTAATGAAGATAAGGAGTTCAGATACTGTTAGAATCTTCCACTCTCTACTAGTTGTAGGATCTACTATCTTTATTGTGGCATAGTGATTCATATTGGCAATCTCATCAGAGAAGAGGCAGAAGACTTTGAGAATGGATCCAAGATGCTTAGAGAGAGCAGGCTTTAAGTAAAAAGACTTCTTATATTTGAGGTATATAAAAGTAGGTAGAGGTTCATTATTGTTGTTATTGTTATCATCATTGTCATCATCATCTACAAACTTATCATCTACATACTTGTCATTATCATCCATATCCTCATCATCATTCTCTACATCTTTGTTGTCCACATCCTCACATTCCCCATCCTCATCATCCATATCTCTATCATCTATACTCTTATCATCTATAGTGAGAATGGTGAAAGCAATAGGTATGATCTTATTTTTGCCCTTATTATTAGTAGTTATACATATGACCTGGTTGGCATGGAATCTTAACTATGATGATTTGATTCCTTTTGCTATTTTTTTTTATAAATTCCTGAAGCATAGAGGTGGTGGGCATAGAGGTGGGTATAGTAGTAAAGGTGGGGGATGAGTATAGTGGTAGAGGTGGGGGGTAGATATAGTAGTAGAGGTAGGGAACTTGAGCACTTTGTAAGTAAACTTATTTGCTTACAAAGAACTTATCTACTTGCTATTTTTATAGGTAAACTTAACTTGTCTGCTTGTTACTTTTGTAGGTAAACTTGTTTGCTTACTATTTTTATAAGTGAACTTGTTTGCTTATATTATTGATATAAGTATGAGAGATATATGAGATGAGAGTTTATCATAATACAGTGGTATTGCATAGAACTATTTCAAATACTCTTTGTACTTGTACTAGATCATTGTTCTACAAGACCTCAATTTGGACACTACAAGTCTATAAGTCTATAAGCTATAAGACAAAGACCATAAGATTATTAGAAAATTGACAATAAAGAGCAGTGAATAGGTAATATGCAGACAAAGACTGTCAGATCTTGGGCAACATGTTTGCTAAAGAATTCCTCACCAGGTATACCTTCTGAATAATTTCTATATAATTTCTGAATAATTTCTATAAGATTTCTGAATAATTTCCAAATTATTCTAATAGACTTAAGCTTATTTAATTTGACATTATGTCATCATCCTTTATTATATTAAAAGCTCTATTGCCTGTCAAAGAAACTTATTGCTCCTTGGCTCTCTCTTCCCTATTTCTGCTCCACTCTCTATTTCTGTCTCTACTCTCTGACTTTCTATTCTCATTTCTGCTCTTTGGCTCTCCATTTCTATTACTACTCTTTGGGTCTCTATTACCACTCCACTCCAGTACTTTGCTTCTATCTTCTGATTCTACTTCAGGCTCTGCCTCAATGCCATCTCCTGGAAACTGTCACCTTACTATCATTTATCATTACCACTCTTCATTTATCAGTAAGTAATCTCTGTCCTCACTCTAATATAGATTAATTTAATTAAAAATCTGTAGAGTTTTTATTTATTTCCTAATAATGTTCTATTTCCCAATATCTCAGTATCTCTGAAGTCAGGACCTGATCACAAGTCATGCAACAATTACCATAAAGGGCACCAACAATACCCAAGTATGTGAGTATTTTATCAAATCATGCACCCTAACATTCAAGATATACCAGAAAAGCAGAAGATCAAAAAAAAAGCAAAATAAGAAATGAGAAAGTATAAGATTAATGTCATTATTATACCACTAAATAAAGTGCCCAACAATAAGTATGACACTTGTTTCATTGTCAATACTCAATATTAGATAAAGAGCAAATGATTGAGAGTTGTAATTCTCAATAAAGAGAGTGAACCAATTATCCTTTTTGATCAAATTTCTCTAATAAAGAGACTATAATATCATGTTGAAGAATTCAATAGCTAATTATTGATAGTGAGGTAGAAAAATGAGCATCATGATGAGCAGCCTTCTGATGAGTATCCTGATGGACAGTCTCTTGACAAACAAGTAGACAGTATAACGGTGATCCCAGAATGATGACATCAGCACACAAGATAGCCTTTCCTTGCAAGCCACCAGATTGAAGTATAAGAAGATCATATGGCATATGAGATGAGCAATGATGACTAACTGTGAGTCATTGTGACCACAGTACAAGCATCCTGAAGAATATAAAAGAAGGATCAAAGAACCACAGTAGCAGCAATCAATAAGAACCATCAATCCCAAAATAGCTCAAAGACTTACCACAAATAAAATGCCTGCCGCCTGCCAAACCTCAAGGTCAAGGAACCACCAAGGTACCTTAGTTGAAGAAAGGATATTCCAAGACATTAGAAGAGCCATGGGGATCTGCTCAAGAAGGACTCCTAGTGTCTACCTGAGTACTGCAGACCCTTATCACTTCATTCTCTACTACCATGAAATGGAAACAAGGATCACCATTGCTACTAAATACCTCCAAATGTGGCAGGAGTACGAAATAGGAAACCTCCTCTGCCAGGAGTTCCCACAGGCCAGCACCCAGGAGCTATAAGATGCTACTCTCATAGATATATGCGAAACAAGGATAGCTAAGAAGATCTATCAGATCTTCAGGCATGCACCATGGTCAATCCCCAACTTAGAGTATGTTAGAGTCTCAGACTTCAGAGACCTGTCATCCTGCCATATCAATGCACTAGAAGCCAGGGTGGCTACAGAAGCCCAGTCCACTATCACTCTCAACAGCAAAGAAGTAGAAGACTTCTGGCACCCCATCCTCCAGGATAATCCAGACCAATTCCTGTAAGAATTGATCTCAGTATTCTAAGGCCCAAGCATCCGAGTTAGATCTCTCCAAGACCCTATATTTGTTCCTTATTTTGTGGAAGAGAACCTCATAGACTGGAGAGCTCTAGACCTTGTTCCCAATTTTCCCACCATAGCCGAACGTGATGACGTCATTGGCAATGACATCATCCCACGTGACATATGTGAAATGTGCGACCTGCATGATGAATTTGCAGATCTCATCTCCTTCAGTGATGATGATGATGAAGCCTCCATGATCCTGAACTTTCTACTCTAAGTTCTTTGTTACACTGAATAATACTAGCACTGGTATTCTCATGTAATACTGGATAATGCCAGCACTGGTATTCTGAGGTGATATGAAATTGTTCCAGCACCAGTATTCTCATGTAATACTGAATAATGCCAGCATCCTAAACCTGTACAACCATCAGTACCAACTCTGGAACTTAGTAGTTTTAGTTATTGGAATTTATATTTAGCTTTATATCTTAGCAACCATTGAATTATATTTTATATAAATACCCCTCTTATTTCCTCTGAAATAAAGTCAGTTCTGGTTTCACTTATACACACTTCCTTACAAGCAATCAAAGAGATAACAAGACAGTTAAAGATAAGAAGTTTGAGGACTATAAGACCTTGGGAAGGCACTCCAATAAGAACTTGCTTATAACAAACTTGAGTTAGTCTAAGAGATATACCTTGAAGAGAATCTGGCATATTTGAAGGACTCAGCAACCACTATGTGACAACTTGGTACCCATTGGCTGGTCATTCAAGATGAATCCCTCACTTTCAAGCTGAAAAACGAACAACTCCCACAACAACTACCCTGACAACAAGAGTTACCCCTACAAGAATTCAAGACAAGATGGAAATATGTCCTCCCACATTCTATGGATATACTACTGAAGAGTCAATCCTGACCTTCATTGAAGACTTTGAACAATTCACCGCTGTACGAGCCCTTGGTGTAGATGCTCAATTGGCCCTTCTACCAGTCAGCCTCAGAGGACCTGCTAGAGACAAGTTCAATATAGCCACTATTGTTGATACTGGTGCAGCCAAACTTACCAACATGAAGGTCTTCCTCAGAACAACATATTATATCAAAGAGATCAAGTAAGCTCTCAAGGATCAACTCAATACTATCTGTCAGAGACTTAGTGAAGATCTCAACTCATTCTATACCTGAATCTGCCACCAGATTGTCTTGGCTGGCTATGATGACCACCTCAAGGAACAAATAGCAGATTCAACTTTCCTCAAAGGAGTTCACTCTGAAATTGCCCTAGCAATCTGGTCTACCCCAGCTGCACTGACCCTTGATCAGAAAGTGGTCTTTGCACAGAGATATTGGACTGCCAGACACCCTGCCAAACACTTAATAGAGAAAATAACTGGCATCAAGATAGAGCCATCAAAGCTAACTAGTATCTTATCTGCCATAGTCGTAAACAGACAACCAACCCCACCTACTCCCAAGACAGCCAAAGCTGACCCAGTGGAGGAACTTGCCAAGCAGTTCGCCAAGATGACTGTACATCTTGGTGATGTTGTTAGAGAAGTCCAAAGCATGAACAGGAGACCAGTACAGAGATTTGCAGCTGCTACAGAAGAATGCAATAACATCACATGCTTCAGATGTGGAGAAGAAGGCCACTATGCAAAGAATTGCATGACTGAAATGAGACGCAAAGCCCAACCAAGTAATGCTAGCAGAACCAGAGAACAAATCAATGCAGTAGTCATCAAGGAGATTGGTGACACTGATGATGAAAAATACTACGAGAAGCTCAAATTCTATCCTGCTACTGAAGGTACCAGAACCCAGTCCAAGCCCTATGACAAGAAGAGCAATAGTAAGCCAGTTGGAAGACCAAAGAAGACCCCAGCTGTCACTATTCAAAGCAAGACTCAACCCAAGGAGATTGATCAAGACATGGAGTTAGACAAAGCCACCCACCAAATCATTGAAGGCACTACTCCAGTCTCAGGAGAAAGTGAAAGCAAGAAGGAATAGAAGCTATGCAAGACCAAAATCCACCAGTATGATATCTACAAGGATCTCAAGGAACAGAAGGTCAATGCCACTTTTGGACAGCTAGCTGAAGTCCCTGCCTTCAGACAGCAGTTGAGAGTAGGACTTGCAACTACTGCCAAGAATCAAGAGTACAAGATTGTAGAAGCTCACAATGTACAAGAAGAATCCGAGAACTCAGGTGAAGAATCTGAAGACCAGCACAAGATATCAGCCTATACCCTCTACCAGATCGAAGACTGTATCTTTAATGCCATCATTGATACTGGTGCTGGAGAATGCCTCATAAGCAAGAAGGCAATTGTCTGCCTAGGTTGGGATATTGAAGAGTCCACCAAAATGGTCTATGTCACAGCAGATGGTACATGAGCTACCCCCCTTGGCAAAATCCAAGAAGTCCCCATCAAGATAGGAGGAGCCACCATTCCAGTAGATGTGATTGTTACAAGTACCACCAACTATGATATCCTCATTGGCAACTAATGGCTTCACAAGGCCAAGGCCATCATTTACCTCAATGCCCAAAAGATGCAGATCAACTACAGAGGAAGAAAGATACAAGTCTCTATCAATGTCCACAAAGGAGTCCTACCAGACATGGAGGAAGGAGATGAAGAAGACACAGAGGTCTTCATGTACTTGGTGAACAAGAACAAGAGCAAGACACCCAAGCTCACAGATGAGCAGTGGTACAATAAGATTATTGATGGCTATGCCCCTCAAGGAAGATGCCCCTATGGTACTAGGATATACTGCTCCAAACACCTGAATGACTGCTGGTCCTGTATCAGTGAAGTCAGGAAAATCTATCAACAGAAACATGAGCAAGAAGCCGCCAAAGCAAAAAGGAAAGCCGAAGAAGATGACCAGCCCCCAGAGCTTCAAGCTAACAGTGATGATGAGGAGGAACAAGAATCAGACATCACCCTTAAGGTCAGGAGGTTTCACCCCGAAGCCAAGATCCCAGAATATAAGACTGAAGGAGCCATAGGAATGGACCTTGCCAGCATTCAAGATGCTACCCTTGAACTACAAACCACCACTCTACTTGGCACTGGAATTGGAGTTAAGCTGCCAGAGAACCATGCCAGAATTATCAAGACCAGGAGCAGTCTGGCCAAAAGCAAAATCTCAGTTAAAGGAGGAGTAATTGACCCTGATTACACTGGTGAGATCTTCCTCATAGTCAGAAATCACAACTATACCACCTCCTTCAAAGTCAAGAAGCATGACAGGATTGGCCAGATGCTGATCCATGAAGTCAAGAAGCCAAAGATCATAGAAGCCATCAAACTCATCAAGACCAAGAGAGGAGAACAAGGCTTTGGATCTACTGGAAGAGGAGCCTATGCCACTACCAAGATTACCAAACTTGAGCACAAGAAAGACAAGGACCAGAACAAGCACACATATACCATTGGAGAAAACTTTCTCCTGGAGGAACAACTTCTCAAGATCCTGCACCAGAACGAAGAAGTACTTGCTACAGACTTTAGAGATATCCACAATCAAGAACTCAAGTACTACCATGAAGTTGACACCAGTGATACCAAGCCTATCTACCAGAAAGCCAGACCCATACCACTTACCTACAGAGAGTGGCTGCGAGCAGAACTCAAGGAAATAGAAGAAGCTGGAATCATCAAGCAAGCTATCAACCCCTGGGCCTCACCCATTGTCCTAGCCCTGAAGAAAGGAAGCAAGCCTGGAGAGTTTGCACCAAGACTCTGCATTGACTACAGGAAGCTCAATGCCATCACCAAGAAGGATAGGCAGCCCTTGCCGAATATTCAAGAAATCCTTACCACCCTTGGAAGCAAAGCCAAATACTACACTACCTTGGATCTGTTCTCTGGCTTCCATCAGATCAGTCTCACTCAAGATGCCAGTGAGAAATCAGCCTTCATCACACCTGACACCATCTATATCTACCTGTGAATGCCATTTGGAATGTACAATGCCTCAGTAAGTTTCCAGCAAATGATGAACAGAGTCTTCAGTAATGAGATTGGAAAATAGCTCTTTGTCTATGTTGATAATGTGATTATCTTCAGCAATACTGTACGGGAATATATCAATCATATACAGCTAGCCCTCAAGAGACTCAAGGAGCATAGCCTCTACATCAAGCCCAAGAAATGCAAGTTTGCTGCTCAAGAAATCATCTACCTAGGACACCTCATCAACCAGACTGGAATCCATACAGACCCCACAAAGATCGAGGCTGTTGCAGCCTACCTGAGACCCAGAACAACTACAGAAGTCCACGCCTTCCTTGGACTGGCCAGCTACTACAGAAGATTCATCAAAGGATACTCCAACATTGCAGCACCTATCTACAAGCTACTGAAGAAGGAGACTAAATTTGAATGGACCAAGGAGTGCTAAGAAATCTTCAATGAACTCAAGACCAGATTGACCCAAGCACCCATCCTCAGAAGACCAGACTGGAATCTAGAATTCATCCTATAGACAGATGTGAGTGCTATAGGACTTGGAGCAGTCCTAGCTCAGAAGAAAGATGGACATGAATATGTTATCTCCTATACAAGCTGAGGTACCCACGGAGCAGAACAGAACTACAAGTCATGCAAGCTTGAATGCTTAGCAGTAGTCTGGGCAGTAGACAAGTTCTACTACTACCTAGCCAGGAAACACTTCACCATTCAAACAGACCATTCCGCTCTTGCCTGGCTATTCCACACTCTGAACCACAAAGGAATATATGCCAGATGGATCTACAGACTGCAAGAGTATGACTGTACTGTCAAGCACTGCTCAGGAAAGACCAACACCAATGCTGATGCACTCTCAAGGACACCCTGAAACACCCCCATCAAGACCATTCAACATGAATAAGGAGCTATACTATGGATTAATCAGCTACCTTGGGCAGCAGAAGATGCTCAACTACCTCGAACCCTGGACAATCACCATCATCAACCAGACTTGGAAACAGTTTGAATTAGACAACACTACACTCAGAAAAGGAGGAAAGCTAGTAATACCCGAATACAAGAAGTATCAAGTAATGAAGGAAGTACATGAGCAAGGATACTTAGGAGGAACCAACATATACAACAAGGCAAGAAGAACCATATGGTGGCTCAAGATGGAAGAAGACCTGTGCCAATTTGTCAAAGAGTGTGATAAGTGCCAAAAACAGAAATAAGATCAGTAAGACCAGGCACCCAGGTCATCAAGAATTGAGCCTATCCCCTTCCACCACATTACAATAGATATCATTGGACCACTATCAGTAACACTATCAGGAAACTGCTATATTATAGTTATTATAGACCTCTTCACCAAATGGATAGAGGCAGGAGCATTATAAGAAGTCAATGCCCTCTCTATAGCCGACTTCCTACATCGAGAAATCATCTGCCGCTACAAGACACCAAAGCAAATCACAACAGACCACAGAACAGAATTTGTCAATGGATTCTATGAGATAATATATCAGAAATACAAGATCCAGTACATCAAGACCACCACATACCACTCTCAAGGAAATGGACAGATAGAAAGAACCAATAAGACCCTCAAGAACATCCTAGCAAAGATCTTAGAGACATATGAGAATTGGGATAACTATCTTCCAACCGCCCTCTCTGTCCTACAAGACATACGGTCACAGAGCACACATTTTACCCCAAGAGAGCTGCTCTTTAGAGAAGAAGATTTCAATGGAACCTCAGCCACAAATCTAGACCTAACTTGGAGACAGGTTGATGCAGAAATCCAGAGACTACACCAAATCAGGAAGAAGGCTGAAGATTACATCACCAAGTCACAAGTACTGACAAGAAAGAATGCAGAAAAGAATCACAAGGCCCTAGAACCCATCTGAATTGGAGAAAAGGTTCTACTGTATCAAAATATGGTAGAAGCCTCATGGTCATGAAAACTGGAGCCCAAATGGGAAGGACCCTTCTATGTGCAAGATATTAAGGGAACTACCTTCTGGCTTAGAAAAATCTCAGAGACTATACTGCCTACTACAGTACATAGGAACAGACTCAAGAAATATCATAAACCTATACAAGAGAAGCAAAACGTAATGACTGCCCATGAGGTTCTAGTCCATGAATCATAACAGCATGTCCTGTGACCAGCAGGCTATCTGTCTGGACTATTCTCTAAGGGATATAGCACTGGCAACTACTCATCCATGAGACTTTCAAAGTCAGAGGAGTTCAAACCATCAACTGATTGGTCAAGATCAGAATTAGGCCCTTGCTCTATATGAAGGGAGTGACCCTTCACCATCATGCCAAAATACAAAGAGAAGACACCAGCCCATAAACACCACTTTTCAACCCCTTGCCAGAGGTTATGGGATCAGCAAATTTTTCAGGACTGGACCAATGAATAAGGATGCTCAGGAAGATCCTTATTCAGGAGGAAGATGTAATGATGACTCCAGAATGATGACATCAGTACAGGAGATAGCCTTTCCTTGCAAGCCACCAGATTGAAGCACAAGAAGATCATAAGGCATATGAGATAAGCAATGATGACCAACTGTGAGTTATTGTGACCACAGCACAAGTATCCTGAAGAATATAAAAGAAGGATCAAGGAACCACAGTAGCAGCAACCAACAAGAACTACTAATCCCAAAATAGCTCAAAGACTTACCACAAATGAAATACCTGCCACCTGCCAAACCTCAAGGTCAAGGAACCACCAAGACACCTCAGTTGAAGAAAGGATATTCCAAGACATCAGAAGAGCCATGGGGACCTACTCAAGAAGGACTCCTAGTGTCTACCTAGGTACTGCAGACCCTTATTACTTCATTCTCTACTGCTGTAAAATGGAAACAAGGATCACCATTGCTACTGAATGCCTCCAAATGTGACAGGAGTATGAAATAGGAAACCTCCTCTGCTGGGAGTTCCCACAGGCCAGCACCCAGGAGCTACAAGATACTACTCCCATAGACATATGCGAAATGAGGACAGCTAAGAAGATCCATCAGATCTTTAGGTATGTACCATGGTCAATTCCCAACTTAGAGTATGTTAGAGTCTCAGACTTCAGAGACCTGTCATCCTGCCATATCAATGCACTAGAAGCCAGGGTGGCTACAGAAGCCCAGTCCACTATCACCCTCAACAGCAAAGAAGTAGAAGACTTCTGGCACCCCATCCTCCAGAACAACCCAGACCAATTCCTGCAAGGATTGATCTCAGTATTCCAAGGCCCAAGCATCTGGGTTAGATCTCCCCAAAACCCCACATTTGTTTCTTATTTTGTAGAAGAGAACCTCATAGACTGGAGAGCTCCAGACCTTGTTCCTGATTTTCCCACCATAGCTGAACGTGATGATGTCATCGGCAATGACATCATCCCACATGACATATGCAAAACGCATGACCTGTATGACGAATTCGCAGATCTCATCTCCTTTAGTGATGATGATGATAAAGCCCCCATAATCCTGAACTTTCTGCTCTAAGTTCTTTGTTACACTGGATAATGTCAGTACTGGTATGTATTCTCATGTAATACTGGACAATGCCAGCACTGGTATTCTGAGGTGATATGAAATTGTTCCAGCACTGGTATTCTCATGTAACACTGGATAATGCCAGCATCCTGAACCTATACAACTATCAGTACCAACCCTGGGACTTAGTAGTTTTAGTTATTGGAATTTATATTTAGCTTTATATCTTAGCAACCATTAAATTATATTTTGTATAAATACCCCTCTTATTTCCTCTGAAATAAAGTCAGTTCTGGTTTCACTTACACATACTTCCTTGCAAGCAATCTAAGAGATAACAAGACAGTTAAAGATAAGAAGTTTGAGGACTATAAGATCTTAGGAAGGCACTCTAATAAGAACTTGCTTATAACAAACTTGAGTTAGTCTAAGAGATACACCTTGAAGAGAATCTGGCATATTTGAAGAACTCAGTGACCACTACGTGACAATAGATAAGAAAATGATAAGAGCAAGCATTACTATACTGACTGAGATGACAAAGTTGATCAGTTGGACTCTAGTAATTGATAAGTCTAACTACATTATAGCCTAAGAAATAGAGAGCCAGTATAATAAGAGTTCTGAATAAAACTCTTCAAGGTATATATATTAGAATAAGTGGCCAATCACAATCTTTGAATAACTAAAATATCACATAATGTGGCTTATGGTGAATTGCAGCTTGAATATTAAAAATAAAAATAAAAATAAAAATAAAATAAAAAAACTTATTAAATATTTATAGTTTTCAAGCTAATATGTCTTCTTATTATTATTTAACAATTTAAAATAAATATATCTATTATTGATAAAGTTAGAAGATTTTTTTTTTTTTTTGTAGACAAATTTGCCTATATTATAGCCTAAGAGTATATAAAACTATTATATATATATTACTTTAATAATATATATATATATATATATTAAATATAATATTTAAAAATAATATATTATTTATACTAAATTAAAATATATAAATATAAACCCATAGTACTCTAAATAGATATAATTTATCTAGATATGATTTGATTCAGATTTGTTATATAATAGATTCAAATCAACTCAGATTGATTTTATGATCTGATCCAGATTGATCTAGATTGATCTGGATTATTTGAAATCTTTGATGATATCACTCTTTCTTTATTCTCCAAAATCTTTAGTGATATTATTCTTTCTTTATTCTTTCTTTCTTTATTCTCTGATATTCCTTTTTATTTCTCTTACTATATCATGAATAAATAAATAATAGCTCTTAATTATATATTGATCTACTTATTTTTTTACCTAATAATTATCAAAAGAGGGAATATTTAAGATGGAAAAGTACTCTCTACTTCTTTCTCATATAGGCAACATATAAGCTACTCATTAAGAGCCAAAGTAGTAATAGTAATAGTGATAGCAATAGTGATAGTAATGATGAGGATAAGGAAGAATTCTAGCAATAACTTATAGTAATTCTTCAGATCTCAAAATTAATAGACCTTACAGCTATATATATATATAGTAGTCTTTTTAAAGTAGCTGATAGTAGATATAGATTATCTTTTTACTACTATATTTAAATTCCCATAGCATGACTAAGTTTATTTTGTACTATTTTTCTTTTTCTTAGAGTTTGGTCTGATTGAGATAATAGGGTTTAGAGAAGAGAGAGAGGTCTATGAAGTTTTTGTCAAAACTGCTCTAGGTGAGGAGGATGAAGTAGCAATAAGAAGAAGTATTGGATGAGATAGGAGAAATAGTGGTTAGAATACTAGATCTTGGATCAGCTGAGGTTCAGATAAGAGTAATTGTAGAGTGAGAAGGAGAGAGGAGAGGATGTACTAGATATTAAATGTTATTTAACAGATTGGCACTCAAACCTAGTTAGTGCTCTGAATGAGTCAATTCGAATCAAATCCGGATTCAATTTGTCACATGATGGTTTGATCCGAATCTCAAATCCGAAGCCATCTGAATCAACTTAGATTAATCCAAATCACTCCATCCGAATCACTCTATCCGAATCACCTATCTGAACTACCCCAATCCAAATCACTCAATCCAAATCACTCAATCCAAATCACTCAATCTGAATTACTCAATCCAAATCACTCAATCCGAATCCTCCAATTCAAATCCTCCAATTTGAATCCTCCAATTCAAATCCTTCAATCTGAATCCTCATCTGAATCCTTCAACTGAATCCTCCAATTCAAATCCTCCACATGACTCATATGCCAGATGCGTCTACAACACAATACACATATATGCATATACAATATATATGTATACACGTATACACATACACATGCAAATACACAAACACATATGTCGATAAATCAGTCTTCAACAGTTCACAGTACCAATGATGCTTCAAGTCAAATATCCCTGATAGCTCCACACCTTCCATACAATCCTCACTCTGAAATCTGACAACATTATACTAAGATAGGAGATGATGTTGTTTGTAATTATTGCAGGTAAAAAATTAAGATATACCTATTGACACTTTTTGTTTGTTTTGACACACACATGATATTGTTTCATTCACCCCCATAAACTACACCAGCCAGAAGTTCAAAATGCTTGAGGGTATGACTTCGAACATGAATCAACACATAAAAGACAAGCACTCTGACAAAATCAAAAAGAACACAGAGACAAATAAAATTAACATCTAAGCTGTGGTGGGTATGTTTATCCAATTGCCCAACTATTTCTGTACCAACAATGCTGTTTAATCAAAAATATTTAGCCATACTCTTCAGCAGAATTTCGAAATCAGCTCATTTGCTAGATTGTATATACAGACCAACCATTTACAACTATCGAGAGTGATCAATTGCATAGCATCTTTAGCCTCCTCAAGTATGATTTATATTTGCCAAGTACCGATACTATTCGCAAAGATGTCCTGGAGGCCTATAGGAAGGAGCATGACAATCTCCACCAGACACTTTAGGTAAAATAAGGGCAGTACCATGACCTTTGCAAGCTGAATTATATAAAAGAGCTCACCAATTTAATCTCACATTCAATAAGCAGAATTCAGTAGGTAAAATTTCATTTATGATTGACACATGGACATCCCCCAATGCAATTTTGTTTCTGGGCATTACTGGTCATTAGATTGATCTTGATTGGTAGCTTAAATCTCTCACCCTTGATTTCATCAAACTTGCTGGCCCTCATTCTGGAGACAATATCACAGATACTTTTATTAGTTGTATCCAGGAGCTTGGGATCACAACCAAGGTAAAAAAGGAGGGCTTACCATCAGGTCAGCATTTTGAGAGAGGTCCTAAAACAAACCAGATTTTATTGGTTATTTATTTTCACATAAATTTGCTGACCAAATATTTCAAGTACAGATTTTAGCCATTACAATGGACAATGCCACAAACAACTCAACATTTTTCAAAGTTTTAGTGGTCAGCCTCAAACAGGAAAATGTGGTCTTTGGTGCAGAAAGCTGCCATGTGTAATGCTAGGCCCACATACTGAACCTCACTATTCAGGACTATCTTACGCATGTAGGCAAAACATCTGAGAGAGAAGGGGCCCTAAGTATAATTTTCAAACTATGCAATCTAGTTGTATTGGTCTGATTGTTCCCACAATAACAAGACAAATTCGCTGTACAGTATAGGGCAATTAGTTTAGCCCTGAAAGAGCTTATATTGGATATCTGTATACATTGAAACTCAACATTTGCAATGATCCAGTGTATGCTGGAGTTTGCTATGGTATGCATCCTTTTTTTCTTTGCTCGGCTAAAGCAACTTGTTTTGGATAATTTATTTTAAAAAAAAACAAAAAAAGCCAATAGATTCAACAGTGGCTGCCGACAAGGAAATATGAGCCGAGGCTTTAGATGAAAGTGAGTGGAACATACTTAGGAATATTGTCAGAGTTTTGAAAGTAAGTGGTGATTGCTCTAGCTCCACACTCGTTTTGTCTGCCTCTATACAATGCAACACCTCACCACATATAACTACCAGTGTTTTGATGATTGTACAAAGGATATAGTCAAACAAACGACCCCGACAATAAGCTCAGCAATATCAGTATACAACCTTCTGATTGACTGATTAGAGGACAAGCTCAAGGACAGGCTGGAGGATTGCAGTGATTTACGGTTGAGCCTGGATTAGAGAGATACTGTGGAGGTTGCTCTTAGCAAGCTCAGAAAGTACTACTCTCAAACAGATACCACTGTATACTCAATCAGTACAGGTATATCAATGTCAGCATATGGCCATTACCTCTTCCAAAACAGAGAAACCCCTGCAAAAGCTCACATTCTTCTCTTCTTCGAACAGTGCTAGACCCACACTTAAAGCTACAATACCATAAAGATCAGAGCTGGGAGTAGTACTTCATTGAGAGAACCAAGCAGGCTGTAATCAAAGTGTACCAGAAAAACTACATGCCACCACAAGGTTCTAGCTGAAGTCTGGATGAATATGCTGAGGGATCCCTCCTGTCCCATATTTACTTCAGCAGAAAGAGGAAGAGGGAGCTGTCAGTGGAAGAGCTGCCATCAATAGATGAACTTACCATTTACCTCACTAGTGACTGTGTGATCCTGCTAGAGGGTGCAGAGGTGCTCAACTGGTGAAAGGTGGGTTGTCAGGTGGGCATTGTCAGGTGGGCATTGGGCCAATTTAATCCACCAATCTAACCACCACTCTACCCACTGGGGCATATAGCTGCGTCAAATGAACTTCCTCAGCCTGTGTGACATGGCTCAGGACTATCTGGCAATTCCTGCCTCCAGTGCTCCCATCGAGTGGGTGTTCTCAGATAGAGTAGACCTCATTGCCCCAAAGAGGTGTATGCTGAACGCTGAGATAATCTGGGTATGTATGTGTCTGAAGTCTTGGTGGGGCTCAGGCTGCTAAAATTTGATAGGTCCTGGGGGTTCACAGATAAGTTGATTGGCCTTGTGGAATATTTAATATCTTTTCAAAAATAATAAAAAGATAAAAAACCCTGAGGACTCAGCCCAGAGTTTGTGGCCCAAGTAGGCAGTGGTTGGCAGAGTTAGCAGTGGCAGCAGAGGGAGCACGCAGTGTTTGTGGCCCTCCACTAGCAGCAAGGGGCAGCTCCAAGCTATCAGTGCCCAGGTTGGTAGGCGGGTCAGCAGAGGGAGTGTGCAAAATTTATGGGCCTCTGCCGGCAGCAAGGAGTAGCTCCAAGCCGCAAGTGTTCTGGTCAGAGGGGTTGGCAGAGAGAGTATGCAAAACTTGTGGCCCTCTGCCAGCAGCAAGGGACAGCCCTGAGCTGTCAGCGTCCAGGTCAGTGGGCAGGGTTGGTCAGCAGGGTTGGTGGGCATGGGGTTGGCAGAGAGAGCATACAAAATTTGCAGCCCTCTACTGGCAGCAAGGGGCAGCCCCAAGCTGCAAGTGTCTGGGATGGGTGGGGCAGGTAGAGGGAGCATGCAAAATTTGCGGCCCTCTGCCAGCAGCAAGGGGCAGCCCCAAGCTGTCAGTGCCCAGGTCAGTGGGTGGGGTCGGTCAGTGGGGTTAGTGGACACAGGGTTGGTGAGGGAGTGTGCAAAATTTGCAGCCCTCTGTCAGTAGCAAGGGGAAGCCCTGAGCTATAAGTATCTGGGATGGGCAGAGCAGGCAGAGGGAGTGTGTAAAATTTGCAGCCCTCTGTCAGCGGTATAGGGAGCAGCCCCAAGCCACCAAGGAGTCTAGGGTAGAGAGTGCTTCTGGCAGTTAGAGGGTGCTTCTGGTGGTTGGAGGGCATTTCTGGTAGTCGAAGTCTACTACAGATTCAGGCCTGTTGCCGGTTTGGGTCCCACGGGCCCCTGGCCCTGTGCCACAGCACCACACCAGTAGTACTACAGAGCAGAGTCAAGAGGCTGGTAGGGCCCTACATAACGGCTAAGCTAGTGCTACAGAAGAGGCACCTGGTCCAATCCTCCACATAAGACTGCCCAACCTGCACAAAATGACTGCCTAACCCTCACGAAAGACTGCCTATCCCTTGTGAAAGATTGCCTAACCCTTACAAAAACTGCTCCACCTGCTGGTCTCAGGCCTTGATGAGCCTATCATCTGTTGTGAGTACAATGACTGTTGTGTCCAAGCTCTCCTTGAAGGCAATGGTGCCATGGTGGTCATGTGGTTGAAAGAGAATGGCTATGTTGGCTGTAAATAGGACCCTGAAACCATAGATAAGGTCATATCAGACTCTGCCACTATTCTCCCAGATTGGGCCCTTCCTTTCCAGGACATAAAACATTACTGAGATAATATTGTTGTCTGTGTGTATGGGCAGAGAAAGGTTGCACCTGATATATCCTGATATGATGTGAGCATATGGTTGGGTGAACCCTTGGCCCAGGACCTCATACTGCCAGGCTGTGCTGGTAGATGTCTGCCCTTGGTCCAGCCCTGGGAGCTCCAGCTTGGAAACCTGCCAAAATGGATAGCAACTGGTCAGTCCTTTTTGCGTGCAGGGGGCAGAAACCCCCTGGGCTGCAGAAACTCCCTAGGCTGCAGCACCCCAAAAAAGTGGAGCTCCTCACCTCATATAGTACACTAAATTGCACCAAGAATGTATGTACAGCCACACCGAGATCACCACCAAGCTGGCCTGCCATATGCTCTACCAATCTGCTCAAAGAACCCCAGATTATAGCCACCATCGCCACACAGGCCATATCATACTCACATGCAGTTTGCTCTTCAATGGCACTTCTAAAGTTCCAGTAGGGGTACAGAATCTTGTGTATCTCTGGATTTGTATCAAAAAGAGTATGTTGGCGAAGAGTGTGATTTATCTGGGGAGGAGTAAAAAAAAAGGGAGATGAGTGCAGGGGATTTCGGAACTCTGGAACCCACTCTTTGCCAGTGTTGCAGTATACCTAATTCCCATCCAAACCCCCCCTCCTTGCTTTTTTCGCCCCCTCTTTCCTGCTACCTAGTATTTGATGCAATCCTCACAAATCTCATTGATGTAGTGGTGAAGTTCATCACCATAGAGGTTCCTTACCACCATCACAACCACCTCTCTATGTTCATTAATAAAGATATGGTTCTCTTCATCATTGGTTACTTCTGCTGGCCAATGGACCCCTTGGTCAAGAACAATTGGCTCTGATTCAAATGTAGACCCCCAAGCCTTAATGATGATGCTGGTACTGCTCATGCTGAACATCTTGCCCTCGAACTTCTCTATTTGATCAGATGCTAGACATGGTTGAACTTGGGTAACTTTGAACTCTCCTTTCCAATGGAACTGAGCCCTGGTCTGAGGGACTGAGATAAGTATGCAGACAGGTTGCATGTGGACAGGTTGTATGTGGATGGGTTGTATGTAGATGGGTTGCATGTGGACAGGTTGTATGCAGACAGATTGTATACGGGCAGGTTGTATGTGGGTATAGGTGTTTTTTAGGGGGAGACTACATAAAAAATGAAATTAAATAAAACATAGAGATAGGTATTTCAGAAAAAGAGTGTGAGTGAGTAAGTGAGTGAGTGAGCTACATACTGACAAGTTGCATGCCAACAAGTTGCATGAGTTATACAAGATTGCTCATGAAGGCTTGCTTCTGTTCCTTTTGAGACCTCCGCCATGTGATGCATTGACTCAACAGCTCAGCCACCAAAGGCATGCCCCACAACATCCTCCAACCTTTTTTCATCTTGACCAGATATTGCAAATAAAGTTGGCAGATCTTGCTGTAGAGCTGTGGACCCTAAGAAGAGTACGAGGTAAATCAGGTCATGCTGGGGGAATTTAAACAAGTAAAAAGTAGCAGCAGAAAAGAGCAACCTGCATCTACTACTGGCTGCTCCAAAAAGGCTGCTGCATATATAGCTGTGAGGTCTATGAATTCTGAGGTCTGAAGGGCTGCTGTGAGTTGTTACTGGAATTTACCCTCATCTCTGCCATCGCTGTTGCCATCACCATCGCCACCACCATCACTCCTTTGGCTCTTGATGAGCAGCTTATGTGCTGCCTATATGAGAAAGAATCTAACATTGTCAGTAGAGAGTGCATTTCCACCTTGAATACTCTCTCTTTTGATGATCATTGCAGGGTGAAAAATGAGTAGACTGGACCAATATATAAATTAAGGGCTGCTGTTTTGTTTGCTCATGATGTGGCAGAAAAGAACAAAGAAAAAGAACAAAGAAAAGAGAGAGAACAAAGGAAAGGGTGATGTCACCAAAGTGTGGCAGAAAAAAAAAAACAAGAGTGAAATAAACAAAAGAAAGGGTGATATCACTAAAGATTTCAATCCGGATCAATCCAGATCAGATCATAAGACCAATCCAAGTTGATTCAAATCCATCACATGATGAACCTGAATCAAATCTCATCCAGATCAACTCCATTCATTTGGAGCACTAGATAGAAGTAATGATATCTTTGAAACTAATGATATCAGAGATCAGAAAACTGCTCAGACTTTGCCAGAGATGATGTCATCAATAGTAATATCATCAAGGACTAACCAGACAGTATCTAAATCTATAAATAGCTTAGCAGTCATAGTATAGTTAGATTAGCCCTATATAACATAACTGTAAACTGACTCAGTAGTCAGACAATCTCTTGATATATCAGATCACACTTATACTATATGACTGCATTCTAACTCAGCAAGGCACTAAGTACTACATCCATATTCAGCATAGTTCAGATAGCCCCTCACTAGTATAAATACCCCCTCTCCCAGACCTCAAAATCTCAGACTCGAATAGAATTGAATACATAAGAATATTCCTAAATACTTCTCCATAATATCCCTTTATACAACTACTCCTAGTATAACAATATCATAAATAGCAAATAAACCTATTTAATAACTCACAAACCACTCTTAAGTAAATCTGCTCTCCATTAGATCCCACTCCTAATCCTATCACAAAATTTCCTAATTAAGTATTATCTGTCAATTCAACTAAGCTGATTTTAGTTTCTTGAACTTCCTAAAATACAGAAAATCCTGAATATCCAGAACTAGTCTGAAAAAGGACTTTGGTTGAGACATCAACCCAATCTTGAAATTAATAAGTATAGAGGATGTACTCTATATGAAATTGATCTTGACCTTAAGAAAATGGTCTTCTAAAATATCTAGAACTTCTAGGAAATCCTTCCAGAACTATATAATGGTTACCCTAACAAGTAACCCTCTGACAACTTGGTAGCAGCAGTTTACAATCCAATTCTGCTTCAAGATGCTTCTTTACCCTACTACAAACTCTTCTGAGAATTCCTATAAGTTGGTATAAAGCCCAACCTCTGAACTGGAATTTATCCTGAACTATCTGATAATTTGGAGAGAATTGAACCTAACATATAAGGACAATTTGACCTCCACACCTACAACAAGTGGGACAAACTTCATTCAAAGAAAGAAGTACTCTAATTAAATCAGCAAATAGGTGAAACCCTATTCACTGAACTCCTTGAGCTATACTCTACAAGTCAAGATGAAGAAGGTCTTATAGAAGCCTTCTTTACTCTTTTCAATAAGAGTTTTGTTAGCTCTATAAATCTAAGCAACCTAGGATAACCAGCAGTAGTCTTTCTAGTCTTAGTTCCTTATAAAGCCCAAGCCTCCATAGCTAAGTGGCTCAACTCTACTGACTTCCACCATACTAGAACCAGAACTGTATTATACTACTGATTCCAGAACAACAAGACTTGCTATATCCTTAAGGGAGAAGTAAGAGAAACTCTTCATCAATAACCTGACTCTGAACCTGAAGCAGGCCTAGCTACAGCCATACCTGAAACCAAAACCAATACTGAACCAGAACTTGATTTTGAATTAAGTCTATCTGAAATCAGATATATAACTAATTCTGTCTATTTTGACACTGAGCAAACCTAACTATAAGGAGACCAAGTCAAAGAGGAGGAGGAGTATCTTAGTGAATTCAATCCCAGATATATCACTGAAGGAGACATACCTCTATCAGAACAAAATATACATACACAGCAACAGACAGCTATCTATTGAGCCCTTACTTCAGATCTACAATTATTACTCCAACAACTTACACAGACTCAAAGAATACCCTCACACTCTACACTAGTACCATAAGTAGTATCAGTAACACTACTACCAGTAGTCCAACCACCTCTAGTAAACAATATGACAAATCAACAGATTTTAGACCTTATAGCCCAGATAGCCATAATGGCAGCAATCATTACTGCCATCTTTCTCCACTACAATTCACGTTACACACACTTTCGCAACACACTTTCAAGTCGTTTATTGGAGAAAGATACTAAGAAAATATCAAGCAGCAAGCAAGCTGAGGTACGTACCAGGTCAGGGGGACCTGGGGCTTTCGACTGGCAGCATGTTGGGAGGAGGCATGGGCTGGGGATGGGGTCTTTCGGTGGCTCGAGTGGACAGGGCAGCTTGGGTAGTGGCGGTGGCACTGGTGGGGGGGCTGGAGGGCAGCAGAGGCGGAGCTTCGCGGATACGCTGAGGACTGGGGGCTGGCCGATGGGAGCCTGCAGGGATCAGGATGGAGGGAAGGGGAAACAGAAGGCTGAGGCTGCTGGGGGAGCTGGGCCTTCGCTGGTGGGAGGTGGGGGAAGTGGA
>RBNI01000551.1:0-29420 GCA_003990745.1 Jimgerdemannia flammicorona | reverse complement strand
TTTTTATAGTCACTTGGACTCCACCTTTATTACCAGTCTATGAATAAGTATACATCATCTCCACTTGCTACCCAATCCCCATAGGGGGGCTCCTCCCCACCTCCTTACAAATAATGATCACCCTTTCACCAACTATGCCAACTCTCCCCCCACTCTGTCCACAAATTTTCTCCACCAAGCGGCACCTCCAACCACTCTGCAGCCCCCAACCAAGTCACCAGCCTGTTAAGGTGTCTTCTATAAGCCTATGCCACCACAACAACTGGTCCCCCATGCCCTGTCTACTCTCATCCTCAAAAACAAATAGCCAGTGACTGGCCAGCCCTACTCAAATAGCCAAAGCCCAGCCCAAAGTAATCCACTCCTTCCCTATCCCCCCTATCAATCTATCCCTCAAGTCCTCCCACCTTCCCCGTACTTCATCTCTCCTATGCTGTACCCCCAAGTGTTCCCCAATTGCCCACCAAAAATCCTCCAACACTACATACTCTCCTAGCCAATGTTCAGATGTCTATACATAACCCCTCTCCTGTCCTACATTATGGCACTCCTCACAGTCGAAGCAACCCCCTACGATAAGGTGCCCTGAGTGAAAGTTGAGCATAACATTCCTCCACAGCATGCACCACTAGACCACTCAATACTTTGGCAGCATCTGCTTTCTCACTGCGGCACTCTAGGTCCAAACACCATGCCAGTCCCATTCTTCATCAATTCCAACTCCTTGCCAACCACTAGGCCACAGATCCTGGCCCAGTCCCCTTTGACATTCTATTCTATCACCAATGTTAAACTCAATTAAAGGAGCACCACCCAGCAGTATACAATCCCATCTCCACATCGCTGGGTCCCAAGTCTCCTCTCCTTCATTCCCCTGCCAACGAATTCCAATGCGGTGCACCCCCTCTGCTATCCCTCACCAAAATCCTTTATATTGCAGTTGTTTAGTATTCTGAAGTCCAACCAATGAGAGGAGATCGCCAGTTGAGCCCCTTGGCGATGACTGCCTCTCCCAGATCTTCTGTAACAGAGGAACTCAACTACCTCCTCTCAATTCCACTGCCCTCTTTAGCCACCATGCTCACAAGCAGTGTAACCATTTTGGAAAGTCAACCAGCCCAAGACCTCCTCATGCCACTGGTAGGGACAAGGTCTCCCAACCAATCTGACTCCACCTTCCAGCCCAAATCCATCCCTTCACTGACTTCATCAATCTCTTCACTACCCAGGCTGGGAAGTCCAGATGATATGCCAAGTACCACAACTTTGGCAGCCAGTAGACATTCAAAATCGAGACCCTCCCTGCCAGAGAAAATTGTCTTCTCCCCCAACTCCACAGGGCCTCCTCCCAAATTCCAATCCTCTGCTCCTACCAAAGCCTGGGCAGAACTGACCTGTAGACTGACAAATAGATGCCCAAGTACTGCACTGCTTCACTGGTGGGGATGATTGTTCCTATAACCTCCCCTCCCACCAGGCCATTGCCAAGTACCATTGTTTCACACTTATGCCAATTCAGCTTTACTCCAGAGTTCTCCTCATACCACTCTACAGTCTTCTTGAGCTCTTCAACATCAGCAATCGAACCCAATCCAACCACCATATCATCTGCAAAGGCCCCAACTTTCCATTTTATGCCAAAGATAGAGAGCCCTGTGATCCTCCACCTGATTCTATCCATAAGGGGCTCCAGGGACAGAGCATACAAGATGGGGGACAGTGGGTCCCCCTGGGGCACCCCCCTACCCAAGAGAAATGCTATCCCTCTATGTCCATTACATAAGAGTGCAGCCCTACTCCCTTTCAGTAGGCTGACCATTACTGACCAGAATTGGTATGGAACCCCCATTCTATCCAAAACTTTCACCAGCCAGACTCTTCACACCTGGTCGTAAGCCTTCTCCTGGTCCAAGAAGACTAAATGCCCATTCAGTCCACAGGTCCTTGCCCCTTCAATAACTCCATATACCCAGGCAGTACCATCCCTGATGAGCTAACCACCCACAAATCCCCTCTGCTCAATACCTACAACTTGCTGGGCCACCTTCTGTAGTCTCGCCACCACCACCTTAGTTACCAACTTTCTGTCTATATCTAGCAGCATTATCGGCTGCCAATTCTTCCAATCCTCCCACCTTCCTTTGTTTTTATAAAGAAGCATCACCAGCCCAAGGTCCTGCTCCCCCACCCACCTCCCAGTCTGTAGAATAAGGTCACACAGTGCTGTCATCTCCCCCATCACTCCTGGGACGCCAACCATTCGCTTCCAAAAGTCCCAGGGCAGACCATCCTCTCCAGGTACCATACCTGGCATTGTTGTGGCAAGAACCTGGTGGATCTCATTTTCCTGTACAGGCATCACCAGGTCACCTAGCCCCTCGACTTGTGGTGGGTGCCAATTCTCCAATATTCTGTCAATAGTTGTGGCATCTGCCCCACCCTCCTCCTCACTCCACGATCCACTCCATCTCTCCTTCAGTGATCCAAGGATGTCCTGTACACCATGCACCAGTATACCATCTGAGTCCAGCACCTCTTCCCACTGTTGCTGTACCTGCCTTGCCCTAAGGGCCCTTGTAAGGAACTTGGAAGGTCTCTCCCCTTCCTCCAGACCCTACCATTGGAGCTGTGCTGCCAAGCTCTGTACCCTTGCCTCTTCCTCTTCCTGCAGCACCTGTTGTAGTTCTCCAACCTCCATTTTTGCCCTCATTATTCTCCAATCTTCTTCTCCCTCCAACATCTTCAGCCTTACCCACTCCTCCAGGAGCCTAGTCAGTCTAGTAGAAGCCCAATGCACTCTATGCCTCCTCTACTTCCCTGCCTCCTTGCCAGCCTCACTCCAGTAAATCTTGGCCATCTCCTTCATCCTCATCCACCAAACCCCAACTGAGGTACCTTTCTGCTACCAGTTCTCCACCCCCAGCTGAATGTCCTTAGCTTACTCATCCCATCAGGTCTTGTCATCTAACAAAGAGGAATTGAGGCGCCAATGTCCAGGCCCATCCCCACTTCCCCCAAAGCACCCCTGTCCCAAAAGCCCCCAGTGATCTGACCATAGACACCATTCCACCTCCAGTGACTTCCAAACATCTAGGCCCCAGCAGCTGGCTGTCAGAATCTAGTCGATTCTTGTCTCCAGACCTCCTACTCAATGTGTATAAACCCTTCTGTTTCCCCAACACTCCCTACCAGCATCTACCAGTGTACTTAGTCTTTCAACCTTCTCCCATACCACCAGTCCTCCACTCCTGCTCTCTGCACCCCATCCTCTATCTGTTTTATCCAGTAGTATATCCCGAACCATATTGAAGTCTCCCCCAAGCATATCCACCCCAGCCTCTGCAAGGCTCCCACTCTCCTGTAAACCTTTCACCCAATCTACCTGCTCACCCCATACCACAGGGCAGTAGCAGGAACCAACTGTAACCAGCTCCCAGCCTGCATAAATCTACTCACTCCAGACCAGTCTCTCCCCCCAGCTCCTCACCTCCTGTATCTCCCCTCTGTCTTTCCGAACCAAGATCCCAATCTTGCCCCTCCAAATCGCCATGCCTCCCCATTCCTTTGTCCACTCTATCTTATCAGAATCATCCTCACACCTAACATCCTGCAAAAGGAAGAGATTGGCCTCCAATCCCTTCATCCAAGTAAAAATGTTCCTATGTTGAGCAGCACCCCGTAACCCATTCACGTTTAAAGAAAAAATGTTGATTGTACTGTTCATAATGAAGTATAGTTTGTTGTCAATCGATCTCTACTGCTCTATGTTCATCTCCTCCTGCGTCGTGTCCAGATTATGTTCTGCAGCCACCTCCTCCTCTTCTGCCCTCTTAGCCTCTAGTCCAGCCAGCAGTTCGTTCATCTCTCCATCTGCCTTCTCCTCGAACTCCTCTCGGTATTCTATATATGCCTCCTACCAAAGCTGTAGTCCATGATGCTTGTTTCAGTAGTATTCAGCCCTTTCTCTAGCAATGATCGCCAACTCTACCTCCCTCTCCTTATCCACCTCATACCCTTCTTCCTCCAGGTACACCACAAGAATTTCTGCCTTCAATGCCTTCATTACCCCATCCCCCTGCAGTATCTCTGCCCAATGCTCATCACTCATCACTCATAAGTCCACCTTCCCCAACTCTTCCGCCACCAGGTTATTCATCATCCAGCATATCCAAAGTAAGTTCCCCACCTCCTTCCCCCCCAGAGTCGCCAGCCTCCCTCCATCCAACATTGTGGTGTCAGCTCCAGTGCTAGCAGACTCATCCCATACCTCTGGGACATCCACCAGCTCCTCCTCACCAGCCACCACTACCTGTCCTCCATATGCCACCTCTGGGACTCTGAATTGCACCCTCTGGGCCCCTCGCATTGGCACATCTTCATCCACCCTGTTTTGTGAAGCTGGGCCACACCTGATAAGAGGGGTAGGGGTAGGGGAGCCCTCCCAGTCCTCCTCCCAAACCTCTATTGTATCATCAGCATATGGATCCTTACTAGTCTTCTCCTTATCCTCCCCTGCCTCCTTCTTGTCCTTCCCCTCCCCCTCGCCAGCCCAGACACTCGCTTCGGCTCCCCCTGTGCCCTTCACCTTGCTCGCATCTCCCAGTGGTCTGTTATCCAGCTTGGCCAGCAGCTCTTTCTGTCTCTTATGCCCCTGAGCCCTTTCCCACTGCTCCCTGGTCACTTGAATTTACTTTCCATCCACCACCTCCAAGTACGTCGACTTCTCGAAAGCCACCCAAGCCTTTGCTCGCCTCTCTACAGCACCATCCAACTCTTCTAGTGCTTCCAATAAGTCCTCCTCCTCTTCCTCACTTCCCTTTACCCTCGTCACCTTATACAAGATCACTCCCCAGACCATTGCTGAAGGCCAGTCCCTTGCCTTCCCAGTAGCTTCCTTCCCAGCTATCTGAATCCTCACATCCATGTCACCAGTCCTGAGCGAAGTCCCTTCCCAGACCTGGAACTCGATATCCACTACCTCTCCATATTCTGCCATAAAATCCTCAACTCTCTTTCTCATCTCCATTGTCGTCACCATCGGCACTCCTTTCACCAGCAGCTAGACCACCCTGGGATCCCACTTCAAGCAATGTGCCATCGGAACACACACCTCTCCAACCACCAATCCAACCTTCAGTGCCTCCTCCAATGGTGCTGCTTCCTCAAAACCCACCTCTACTCCCTTCAATCTCTTCAAAAACTTCATGGATGCAGCTCCTGCCACCTGTTTAGTGATGAGCCCCAGCACCATTTTCGCTATCACCATAAGGCCCCGGAAGCACAGTATAACTGTGAATGCCAAGATCGATTTTTTGAGCAGTGGGGCCACCACAGACCTGTTACACCATCTGCCAAGTCCCCTTGTCTTCTAAGCCTCATCCGCTCAGCCTCCCCATCAGCTGTCACATCTGGATTTTTTTCCAGATTGACAGTCCCATCACCATCAGCAGTCACACTCCCCTCAGCTGCTACTCCCCCAGCTCCACTGCCCCCCTTCCAAGGGGTGCTCCCCCCTACACTGCCACCTTCTTGATCTCCTTGCCCTTCCTCAGCCAGCCCTCCAGCCCTGATGCCTGTTGTCTCCCCTTCACCGTCTCCGCGAAGCTCGCCCTCCCAGATCCTGAGCCTCTGCCACCTTCTCCCCCCCTTCCACGTCCACTGGCCAGCAGCCCCCTCATACCCCCCCCCAGGCCTGGACCCCTCCCTACCTGCTGCCAGTCGAAAGCACTTGGGCCACCCTGCCCAGTCCACACCTCAGGTTGCCTGTCAGTCGCCATGTTGTTAGTCTCTTTTCTCCAAAAACGATGTTGTAAGTGCTCTCCAAAGGTTGTGTAACCCAAATGGTACTGGAAAGAGATAGAGTAGATGATTATCTAGTATTTCTAAATTAAGAAAAGACTTATATATAATAAGGTCTAGTGAGTTTGACTAGAGGGGATACTAAAGTATATTGAGATTCTCTCAGGATTCTAGTAATTCTTAGTCAGTCTGTTGGAGGAGAGTCAGATAGCTATTCTGATAAATAGATACTGAGGAGTTTTATTTCTCTGGGTAGAGAGGTACCACAGAGTGATCCACTATCACTGATTCTTTATGCCCTCTCCTTAGAGCCTCTGTTGGACAGAATTTGGTATAGAGTAGAGAAGTTGAACATCTTTGGAGTGAATTGGAAGGTGGGAGTCTTTGCTGATGATATAGTAGTTAGACTGAGCTTTGTAGAGAATGTAGTAGTGCTGAAGAGAGCAGTGCAATAATATGAGAAATGCTCAGGAGCCAATTTTAATAGGTATAAGCATGAGACTCTCATATTAGAAGGTAGTATAGTGGGTAGAGATATTATTAGAACAATTGTTCCAGTAAGAGAGATAGTTCATTATCTAGAGATCTATTTCTCAAGAAAATACTCTTCTGGATTAGAAAGATCAATATATCTCTCTGACAGAAAGAGTAATGGTGTTGAATATATATTGACTGCCTAAGTTATGGTATTTAGAATAACTTTATAAAAAAATTTACCAATAATTTTTTAGTAGAAAAATAATATATTAGAAAAATATTTTTTATAGACTTTAATTTATCTACTTAAATAAATTAGATATTTTTATTTATAAATAAATTTTTTTTATTTATAAATTTAAATATTTTTATAATTAACTTTATAAAATATATAAATTATCTATACTATAGATTAAGAGATATATTGATCAGATATAATTTATTCTAATACTTAGCTTTTTAATATAAAATAAATATTAATATTAATTTTTACAAAATATTGTAATATAGGGGACACCTAACCTCAGAAGTATAGCAGATTTCTATATCTTGAAAACTTGACTTGTTCTAACTCTCACAGAGTTTTCAGGGGTAGAAGAGTGAGTTTGAAGTATATCTACCTACAGACTTACTAGTTCCTTTGCTTCTCTTTACTTTGAAATTATTTTGATCTAAGGTTTATTCACTCTAGATACTAGAATATTTATATAAGTTTGCTAGCTATAAGGTGGCTAAGTTATGACTATATTTTCTGTGAGTTATTTTCTATAAGTATAGATTCTCTATATCTGTGAAATCTCTATAATAGTAAAGATTCTACATCTGTAGAATATAACTTCTATTTGTAGGGCTATATTATGTTTGGAAATCAGATTCAGGTACCATGATCAAATGTCTATTCTTCTAATTCATATAACTAATTCAGATCAACTATCACAACTTCTTCCTGAATAAGTGATTCATCTCTGAAATACTCTATTCACTCAAACTCCCAAGTCTCCATAATCTGTATCTTTTTGTACTACACAATCTATATTATTACAATATCCCAATGATATCTTCTGGCTTATGCAAAGTCTTCTGAAACCACTTCCTGCAAGTGAGCTAAGACTGGCTCATTCTTCTTGAATAACTTATATACTTATTTAGTAATAGTGATCTGAATATAGGAGAGCTGATACTCTCTAATCTAATCTTCTTTTGCTATCTCTGATTGCAAGTTCAGTAGCTATTCTAACTTAAAGTATTCTTGAAGCTCTGTCTAATTCTGATAGGCCTTGAAGTGTGAAATTTATAACAGATATATCTATACTATACTTTGAATACTGTTGAAGGATTCTTCTATTATGGGTAGCTTGGTAGTATACCATTGTCTTTCTATGGCTTATTATATAACATTAGTAATCTTGAGAGCTGTGGCTATATTTTGTTGACTAGCCATGATATTTCTTGAGTTGGTTTTAGTGAATGATAGTGGGGATGATTGTGCCTGAGAGTTTCCATAGCCAAAAGGTAGTTCTTTTTATATCTTGCACAAAATAAGGTCCTTCTCACTTAGGCTCCAGTTTTTATAACTATGAAGCTTCTACTATATTCTGATATACCAGGACTTTGTCTCTTATCTTGATAATCTCTATAGGCTTATGAATCTTCTCTGCATTATTCTGTTATAGTATATGTATCTTGTTTATATAATCCTCAGTCTTCTTTCTGATTTATTATAGTCTCTATATATCTATATCTATGTATTTCTATACAATATCTCTATTAGATGATAGGGTTCCTTAAGAACTTTCTTTAAACAGTATCTCTTAAGGGGTGAAATAAGTACTTTATGATCAGATATCCTGAAGAGTGGATAATGCTATTGATAGATAGTGATCCCAGTTTTTATAGTTATTACAGATCTTGGCAATAATATTCTTAAGAATCTTGTTAGTCCTTTCTACTTATCTGTTCTCTTATGAGTAATAGGCTGTAGTCTGAATATGCTGGATCCTATACTTCTTGTAGAGAACTTCAAAGAACTAGTTTATGAATTCCATTCTTCTGTCTGTAGTTACTTATATTGGGGTCTTAAATTGGCAGATAATTTCTTTGTGGAAGAAATCAGCAATTGACTATGCATTGGCTTCTTTGAGGGGTCCTGCCTCTATTTATTTTGTGAAGAGATCCACAATAACAATGATGTATCAGTTACTAGTCAATATCAGAGGTAGTGGGCCAATTATATCTATTACTATGTAAGTAAAGGGTACTGGTTCTATATATACTGATCCTGGGGTTTAGTTTCATTGGTTTTGTTTCTGTTTCTGATATTTGTCACATATTTTGATAAATTGTCTGATATCTTTTCTCCATCTCTGGTCACCACATTATTCTTCTTACTTTATTATATATATTTATTCCTCTTAGATAGCTAAGTTTGTATATTGATTTCATTACTTGCTTCTTCTTGTATTCAGGTATGACTAGTAGTTTTCCTTTCTTTAGTATTTCTCTATCAATTTAAATTGTTTCTATGTTCTATTAATAATCATTTGTATTCATTCTTCTAGATATCAGGGCATCTTTTACTATCTGAGGTAGATGATGATTCTATAGTAGAGCTCCTTATTCATGATTGATTTGCTGGTTGGAGGTCCTTCAGAGTGTCTGTGAGAGGATATCTACATTAGTATTGGTTCTTCCTGAGCAGTACATGATGGTTATATTATATGCTTACAACTTTATGATCCATCTGATATAGATTCCTTTGGGTTTCTCAGTGGTCAGTAGCCAGGTAAGGGCTGAGTAGTCTGTCTAAATGGTAAAGTGTCTTTTGGTGAGATAGTAGTAGAACTTCTCTATAGCCCAGATGACTGCAAGACATTCTAACTTGTAGGATTCATATTCTTTTTCAGCTCCTCTGGTTCCTTGGCTTAGGTATATAATGATATACTCTACTTTGTCTTTCTTTTGAGCCAGAACTGCTCCTAGTCCTTGGGTACTTATATTGGTCTACAG
This sequence comes from Jimgerdemannia flammicorona, assembly GCA_003990745.1. NCBI lineage: Eukaryota > Fungi > Mucoromycota > Endogonomycetes > Endogonales > Endogonaceae > Jimgerdemannia > Jimgerdemannia flammicorona. Next base: position 20,138 of record RBNI01000551.1, on the reverse strand, counting down.
AATGAATTCTTGAGTTCAATCAGATCTTTTAAGGATGGGTGCCTGAGTCAGTCTGACCTTGAGCTCATCAAATACTTTTTGTTGCCTATCAGTCTATTGGAACTTGACACCTTTCTTATTGAGTTTGTAGATTGATCTTACAATATTAGAGAATCCTCTGATAAATCAGTAGTAGTATGAGGCAAGTCCCATGAAGGCTTGGGCTTTAGTAACTATAGTGGGCCTTGAGTATACAGCTACTGCTTGAATCTTGAGAGGGTCTGTGTATATTCTATCTCAATTGATGATATGGCTAAGATAGATGATCTTGATTTCTGCAAACTTGCACTTCTTGGGCTTAATGTAAAGACCATGATATCTTAGCTTCTTTATTATCTACTGGATATACTGCAGATATTCTTCAGCTGTCTTACTATAGATGATAATATTATCTATATAAACCATCATCCATCTTCCCATATTATAGTAGAAGATTTTGTTTATCATTTGCTGAAAGCTCATAGGGGTATTGTATATTCTAAATAGTATTCACAGATAGACATAGATTCTATCTGAGGTAATGAAAGCTGACTTTTCACTTACTGCTTCAGTGAGCCCAATTTGGTAGAATCCTGAGTATAAGTCCAAGATACTATAGTACTGTACTTTATCTCCCAAGGTTACAAGGATGTCACTGATGAGAGATAATAGTTGGCAATCTTTCTTAGTAACCAAGTTGAGCTTTCTGTAATCAGTGCAGAGTCTTAGAGCAAATTCTCCTAGCTTGTTTTCTTTTTTTAGAGCTAGTACAACTGGTGAAGCCCAGGGGCTACTGGCTTCTTTAATGATACTAGCTTCTTCCATCTACTTGATTTCTTTTCTGAGCTATTTGTGGTAGGCTGGTAGTATTGGTCTTGCTTTTTGGTAGATTGGTTCAGTGTCTCTTGTATCTATATCATGATAGTAGTATAGAGTCTTTTCTTTGATATCCTTGAAATCCATAGCTAGGATATTCTCAAATTTATAGAGTATCTTCTTGAGTTCCTTCTTAAGTAAGAATTATTTTCAATAGTATAGCTATGCTTATTCATGGTTTCCTCCTTCTTGTGATTCAGTTTCGTAATCTTAGTGCTAGCAAATACTTCTCTTCCTGTGGATCCAAATCCTTTCTTTTCTCTTTTTGTTTCCTCCAACTTCTTGATTTCCATGATCCTTAGCTGAAGAACTGAGAAGATCAACATCTGTATCAGTTAGTCCTTCTTCTTGATTGGAAATGAAATTATAGAATTGTAGTTCCTAGCAATAAGTAGTATTTCTCTAATATAATCTAAATTGATGACTCCTCTTTCAATTGTGATTTCACTCTTAGTCAGGCTGCTTCTTGTCTTAAGAATTCTGACATAGTCCTTTAGAATAGTCATCTTTAAACTAGTTGCAAGTAAGATGGTTGTCTGGGGCTCCAGTATGGTTTCTTTTACTGTAGCAATATCCATTCTGGCTGCATTCTCTGACTTATATTCTAATAGAACTACATCAGGGTAGATCTTCTGAATCTTGACCTTGATTTCTTCTTCATTATCACTGTTCTCCAGAAGAGCTAGTGGTTTGTCATCCTCTTTCTCCTCCTCCTCCTCTTCTCTTGTCTGTTTTGTGAGAGTCTTCTGTCTTCTTTCCTGGTAGATCTTTCTGATGCTGATACTATATTAGTAGCAGTCATTAATGGGTTTACTATAATATATCTTAATTCTATAGAGACAGACTCTTTGTAGTATATATCCTTCTATAATCTTTCTGCACCAGTCTTCTTTACTGATCCATCTGACTTTCTTCTTCTTTTTCTGAGTAGTCACCATATAGGTTTCTTCTTGCTCACTTTTTTCTTCCTCTATCTTAGATAGTACTTCTTTGTTAATATTAATTGGAATTCATATCTTCTGGCCTCAGTAGATGATCTGTATCTTCTGGCATTCAGATTGATTATTGCCTTGACTTTATGAAGCCACTGGTTATCAGTAAAGATGTTATAGTTAGTAGTATTGGTTGTGATTACATCTACTGGAATAATTGCTTCTCCAAATTTGATAGAAATATCTTGGATCTTTTTTAGAGATATGGCTCTTGTATCATCTACTGTGATAAATACCAATTTGATTGCTTCTTTAACTTTCCAATCTAAATGATCTGCTGCTTTCTTATTGAGAAGATATTCTCCTACTTCTGTATCAATGATAGCTTTGAAGATTCTATCTTCAATCTGACAGATTGTATAGACAGAGATCTTGTGATTGTCTTTGCTCTCTTCTCCTGAGTCTTTTTGAATATTGTTGGCCTTGGTTATCTTCCAATCTTGTTCCTTGGTTGTCTCAGTAAGTCTATATCTCATTTGTTGTCTGAATGTGGGTATTTCTACCAGCTAGCTGAAGGTTACATTGACCTTTTATTGACTGAGGTCCTTGAAGATATCATACTTGAAGGTCTTAGTTTTGCAAAGCTTTTTCTTCTTTTCTCTTTCACTGGCTGGAGTGGTTTCTCAGATGATATCTTAAATAGTCTGTTCTAGCTCTATATTTTGATCTGTTTTTTCACCTTGACTTTCTATAGTAGTTTCTATCTACTTTTTTATAAGATTCTTCTTGGGTCTCTCTAGTGGTCTCTTGTAGAGTTATTTACAGATATCTTTCTTGATAGTCTTGACAGAGTAGGCTTCTCATTCTTTTTCATCTGATTCTCCAATCTCTTTGAAGGTAATGGTATTGGCCTGTTCCTTATTTCACATAATATTACTTAGCTGGGCCTTATACTTAGTTTTACTCATATATACATTCATATAAATAGTGGCCTTCTTCTCTACAAGTATAGCAGATATCTTTCTTCTTATCTAAGATAGCAGCAAACTTCTAAACTAAGCAGTGGTCTCTTCCTCTAATTTTTTTTACCACATCTCCTAGGTGAGCTGTCATTTTAGTAAACTTCTTAGCAAGTTCCTCTATGGGATCACTATTTCTCTACTGCTCAGTAGCTCTTAGCTGAGATATATTTTGATTAATCACTGTGATAGAGATTATACTAGTTACCTTGAGTGCTTTGATTCTAACTCCAGTGACTCTTTCTATTATATAGTCTTGTAGGTGTCTGGCTATCTAGTATTACTGGGCATAGGTGACTTTTTATGATAGATCCAGGACTATTGGTGATGAGTGGATAGCTAGAGCTATCTCTGGATGGACTCTTTTTATAAAGGTTACCTCAGCTACTTGATCTTGGATGGTAGCAGTATAATCTGTAAGAATTATCTGATATCAGATTCTGGTGTAGAATGTATTTAGATCCTCACTCATTTCTTAGTAAGTTATATTGAGCTAATCTTTTAGAGCTTGTTTGATCTCATTTATATAGTAGGTGGCTCAGAGCCAGGCCTTCTGTACTATTAGTACTGTATTGTCATTATTTCTCACATAGATTATAGCTATGAATACTACTCTTGCTGATCCTCAGAGACTGAAGGGTAGGAGGACTACTTGCTGTATTATTGTCAGGATCCTTACAATAGCATACTGCTCAAAATCATCAATAAAGATGATAATTGATTTATCTGAGATATATCTATAAAATACTAATGGTCTCATATCCATCTTATCTAGATATCTTGATTCAATTTGTATGGTTGTTTAGATGGTAGCAGTTGTTCATTATTTAGCTTAAAAGTGAGGGATTCATCTTAAATCACCAGTCAATAGGCACTAAGTTATAATATAGGAGATACCTAACCTCAGAAGTATAGTAGATTTCTGTATCTTGAAAACTTAACTTATTCTGACTCTCATAGAGTCTTTAGGGTGCAGAGGAGTGAGTTCAAAGTATATCTGCCTGCAGGCTTACTAGTTTCTTTACTTTTCTTTACTTTGAACTTATTTTAATCTGAGGTTTATTCACTCTAGATACTGGGATATTTATATAAGTTTGCTAGCTATAGGTGGCTAAGTTATAATTATGTTTTCTGTAAGTCATTTTCTATAAGTATAGATTCTCTATATCTGTGAAATTTCTACAATTGTAAAGATTCTACATCTGTAGAATATGGCTGCTATTTGTAGAGCTATACTATATTTGGGAATTGGATTCAGATACTGTGATCAAATGTCTATTCTTTTGATTCATATTACTAATTCAGATTAACTATTACAATATATAGTAATAGTGTCTTTTAAATATTATAATAATTTCTATAACTATTAGCTAAATTTTTTAGAATAGAGATAAAATTCTAATAATATTTAATAAAAAACAGAGTAGAATAGAAGTATATAAAAATTAGTAACTGAATAGATCTATAAAGTATATATCAGATAGTGATTAAAATTTCTAGCTTAGGAATTTTTATTAGTATAAATAGCTTTAGTAATTACTATTAACTATTATTAATCAATATTAGTTAACTAGCTAAATATATAATTTTCACTATATATATATATATATATAGCTTCATCAAGTAAAGTCTGAAGACCTCTTTTTAAGAAATAAAATTTTCTATAAAAAGATCTCTCAGATATCATTTATATCTCTATCTATTATTTATTTATAATTCTAGTATTAGAAAACCTTTTGACCACTTAGGCTATAATTGATCTACCCATATATACTATAGGTCTTTGATATATATATCTTAGATATATATAATTATAATCTTTTTATCTAGCTTTTTAATCTTGCTAAGTAGCTAGTTAAGGAAGTATCTATGACTTTATATTAGTATTATAAAAAGAGAGATAATTTTATTAAAGTTATATAGGTTATATATTTTATATATTACTAATAAATAATATAAAACTGATAGAATGGCATAAGTTATATACTGATATATTAAGTTACTATCCCAACAATTAGTATCTTCCAAACCTAATAGAATAAATAAAAGTATAATTATATAAGCTATAGAATATAAGTTAAACTAGAGAATAATTACTATATCAAATATTCTCAGTAATTACAATATTGCTTTTTTTATAATCTTATCAATCAGATTGTATATCTATTGATATATATATATATATATATAATAGAACTTATCTTATCATTATATAGATATCTAATAGATATTGTGACAGCTGATCTAAATTAGTAACATGAAACAGGGGAATTAGACATTTGATTACAGTACCTAAATCTGATTCCTAATATAGTTTAGCCTTATAAATAGCAGTCATATTCTGCAAAGTGCAGAAACTTTAATATTTGCAAAGATTTAGGAGATGTTAGAATGTTTGCAATCAGCAAAATCCTAGCAGATGTTAAAAGATTCAATACTTGCAAAAAATGACTCACTACTTAGCCACCTTATAGCTAGCAAACTTGTATAAATAACCCAGTATCTTTGAGTGAATAAACCTCAGATCAAAATAGTTTAAACAAAGAGAAAACAAAGGAACTAGTAAGCCTGTGGGCAGATATACTTCAAACTCACCCATCCCTGCATCCCAAGGACTCTGTGGAGTCGAAGAAGATATCAAAGGAAAAACTCCACACTACTATCATGAGGTAGATACTGGAGACATCAAACCAATTTACCAAAAAGTAAGACCTGTCCTGCTAGTCTACTGGGAATGGCTCAGAGAAGAAATCAAGCAGATGGAAGAAGCTAGTATTATCAAAGAAGCCAGTAGCCCCTGGTCCTCACCAGTTGTACTAGCCTCAAAAAAAGGAAGCAAGTCTGGAGAATTCGCTCCAAGACTCTGTATTGACTATAGAAAGCTCAATGTAGTTACCAAGAAGGATTGCCAACCACTGCCCCTCATCAGCAATATCCTTATAACACTGGGAGATGAAGCACAGTACTACAGCACCTTGGACTTATACTTAGAATTCCACCAAATTGGACTCACAGAAATGGCAAGTGAAAAGTCAGCCTTTATAACCCCAGATGGAACCTACATCTACCTGCGAATACCATTCAGGATGTGCAATGCACCAGCAAGCTTCCAGTGAATGATGAACAAAATCTTTCACTATGACATAGAAAAATAGATGATGGTTTATGTTGATGATGTAATCATCTACAGCAAGACACTTGAGGAATATCTGCAGCACATACAGCAGATAATGAAAAGTCTGAGAAAGCATGGCCTGTACATCAAGTCCAAGAAATGCAAGTTTGCAGAAATTGAGATCTCCTATCTTGGCCATGTTATCAATCAAGATGGAATACATACAGATTCCCTCAAGATACAAGCAGTAGCAGCATACCCAAGGCCCACCACTGTCATGAAAGTCCAAGCCTTCATGAGACTCACCTCCTACTATCATAGATTTATTAGAGGATTTTTCAACATTGTAGGTCTAATCTACAAACTCAACAAGAAGGACACCAAGTTCCAGTGGACTGGCAGACAACAAAAAGCATTTGATGAACTCAAGGTCAGACTGACCCAGGCACCCATCCTCAGATGACTCAATTGGACTCAAGAATTCATCCTGCAGACTGATGCAAGTGCACAGAGACTAGGAGCAGTCCTAGCTCAAAAAGAAGACAAAAAAGAGTATATCATTGTATATCTTAGCCATGGAACCTGAGGAGCTGAAAAAGAATATGAATCCTATAAGTTGAAATGTCTTGCAGTCATCTGGGCTGTAGAGAAGTTCCACTACTACCTTGCTGGAAGACACTTCACTATTCAGATAGATCACTCAGCTCTCACCTGGCTACTGACAACTGGACAACCCAAAGGAATCTATGCCAGATGGATAATGAAGCTACAAGCCTATAATGTAACCATTGTGTACTACCCTGGAAGAACAAATTCCAATGTAGATGCTCTCTTATGGATACTCTGAAACACCTCCAACCAACAAATCAATTATGAATAAGAAGCTCTACTATGGAATCATTACATATCTGGGACAGCAAAAGATGCCCCAACATCTGGAAGAATGAACACAAATGATTATCAACAGAACATGAAAACAATTCAAAACCAACAGAGAAACACTGAGGAAAGGAAAACTACTAGTCATACCAGAACACAAGAAGGAGTAAGTAATGAAATCAATATATGAACTTGGCTATCTAGGAGGAACCAATACATATGATAAGGCAAGAAGAATGATATAGTGGCCAGGAATGGAGGAAGATATCAGACAATTTGTCAAAATGTATGACAAATGCCAGAAATAAAAACAAGATCAATGAAACCAAGCCCCAAGATCAGTACACATAGAACTGGTACCATTTGCCCACATAGCAATAGATGTAATTGGCCCCCTACCCCTGATCTTGACTGGCAACTGATATATTATTGTTATTGTAGACCTTTTTACAAAATGGATAGAAGCAGGACCCCTCAAGGAAGCCAATGCACAGTCAATTGCTGATTTCTTCCACAAAGAAATCATCTGCCAGTTCAAGACCCCAATGCAAGTAACTATAGATAGAGAAATAGAATTTGTGAACCAGTTTTTTGAAGTTCTCTACAAGAAGTACAAGATCCAGTACATTCAAACCACAGCCTACCACTCTCAAGGAAACAGATAAGTAGAAAGGATAAACAAGACCCTCAAGAATGTTATTACCAAGATCTGTAATAACTATGAGAACTGGGATCACTACCTACCAATAGCATTATCTGTCCTTCAGGATATTAGATCACAAAGTACCCATTTTACCCCTTGGAAAATACTGTTCAGAGAAGAAAGTTCTCAAGGAACCCTATTATCCAATAGAGATGCTGTATGGAAACAAGTAGACACAGAGATACGGAAACTGCACCAAATCAGGAAGAAGGCTGAGGATTATATAAACAAGGTGCAGACACTATAATGAAATAATGCAGAAAAGATTCACAAGCCCCTGGAGGTTATCAAGATAGGAGACAAAGTCCTGGTGTATCAGAACATGGTAGAAGCTTCATGGTCACAAAAGCTGAAGCCTAAGTGGGAAGGACCTTACCTTGTGCAAAATATAAAAGAGACCACCTTTTGGCTACGAAAACTCTCAAGCACAATCATCTCTACTACCATTCACCGAAACTGACTCAAGAAGTATCATGACCAGTCAATGAAGTAATGCTGCTGCCCTCAAGATCACTAGTGCTGCCTAGCAAGCTATGGAAAGACAGTGGTGTTCCACCAAGCCACCAATAATGGAGGAATCTTTTGACAGCATCCAGAGTATAGTGCAGATACACTTATCATGAATCTTACATTTCAAGATCTACCAGAACCAAACTGAGTTCCAGGAATACTTCAAGTTGGGATAGCTACTAAATTCAAAACTGAAGATGGGAAAAGAAGACTGGATCAAGGAATGTCAGCTCTCCTACATTTAAATTATGATTGTAAAAAGAGTACACAAGTTATTCAAGGATGACAAAGCAGCCTTAGCCCACTTCTGGGAAGTAACTTCAAGAGACTTTGGATATGTCAAGAGACAACACTGGAAGAACATAATGACACAAATTATACAGTACAAGGAGATACAAATTGTAGAAGTCTGGGAATTCGAGTGAATAGGATGCTCTAAAGATAAATCACCTATTCAGGAGGAAGATGTGATAGCTGATCTAAATTAATAATATTAAACAGAGGAATTAGACATTTGATCATGGTACCTGAATCTGATTCCCAATATAGTTTAGCCTTATAAATAGTAGTCATATTCTGTGAAGTGCAGAAACTTTAACATTCGCAAAGATTTAGGAGATGTTAGAATGTTTGCAATCAGTGAAATCCTAGCAGATGTTAAAAGATTTGATACTTGTAGAAAATAACTCACTACTTAGCCACCTTATAGCTAGCAAACTTGTATAAATAACTCAGTATCTTCAAGTGAATAAACCTCAGATTGAAATAGTTCAAGTAAAGAGAAAGCAAAGGAACTAGTAAGCCTGTGGGCAGATACACTTCAAACTCACCCATCTCTGCATCCCAAGGACTCTGCAGAGTTGAAGAAGAGCAAGTTTTCAAGATACAGAAATCTGACGTACTTCAAAGGTTAAGCATCTGCTATGTTACAATATATAATATAAGATTATTAAGAGCAAGTAATAGCTGAATTATATACTAAATATTATTTTCACTAAAGCAACTATGATCTTATTGAATTTTTTATTATAAATAAAAGAATAAAAATTTATATATTATACTTATATATATATAAATAAGTTATATAGAGATAGAGTATAATACTGTAATATTTCAATAAACTTTATAAGTAAGTATTATGTTAGAAAAATCTAAATATCTACTATCTGAGTTGCTAATTATATGAGAGCTTTGAGTCTATCTCAATAAGTCTATTATTAGATCAGTAGTAGTTCTTTCTTTAGTACTTATAATATAATAGTAGTTTTATCTTATAATATAGATGGTCAGAATCTATAGATAGTAACTTCTTATTATATAATAGCTAAAGGTAAAATCAGAGGAGTATATAACAATACTGAATATAGACAAAGTGTCCTTCACATGAAATGTATGTGAGATGTGTTATGCTAAATCAAGTGTGCTAATATAAGCTGGGTCAATGGGTTTGGTGAATATGGAAGTATGCACTTTCCAGGCCCACCATTTGTGTAAAGCAAAGGGGCTGCACATTTATTGTTCCTCCTCCAAAAGGAAAGGGTGGGATGGGTTGCGTAAACCAATTGCAGGAACTAACTAAGTATACAGGCATAGTCTACATGCTTGATTGTTAAGATGTAATGTATACTCAGTCGCTCAGAGGGATATTACATGTAATGTATACTGAAATGTTGCTAAGCTATTTGCCACTGGTATCTTGTTGGAGAACTGAGACTAGGCTAACATTGCATAAGAAACCATGCAATAGAAACTAAGACTAAGCTAAGATTGCATAAGAAATGATATAACAGAGAACTAACACTAAGCTAAGATTGTATGAAAGATCTGAAAGATTACATAATAGTGGTTTTGGCCACTTTGCCGAAGTTTGAGCTACATTCATAACTCTAACAAAGTATCCTTCACATGAAATGTATGTGAGATGTATTATGCTAAATTGAGTATACTGATATAAGCTAGATTGATAGGTTTGGTAAATATGGAAGCATGTACTTCCCAGGCCCACCATTCGCATAAAGCAAAGGGGCCAATACCGCAGGCCTGGGGGGTGGTCAGGCTCCTAATTTAGGTGCCACCAACCACTACCACCAGCCAAACCCATGGCCCACTGGTAATCAGGAAAAGGGGAGTGCTGCCACAGCTGCAGTCATTTGAGACAGGATACAGTGTAAATCATAAATATAATAAAGAAAAGCCACTGATTTCCAGTGGTCTACTAGTTGAATAACATGGTCAGGGTAACTAGCCGAAGCTAATAGAGTAGTGCTGCCGATGCGAAAAGAGTGACCATATATGCTACAGGACAGTGAGGTGCCAACCAAGAAAGACCAGATGGTGTCAATAAAGGTCATTTGAGTGAGTGGTTGAGATGGGCCAAGGCAGAAGACTGGGTCTTCCAGCCAGGCTGGGAGTATCCAAATTATGTTATTGATAGTAGTGCATAAGTAGTCGAATGCACCAGAAAACTCAAGCAAAACATCACCTGTCTTACCAGTCTTTGTTCGCAGAAGATGTAAGGACCAGAAGGGGTATGCATGCACCAAGTCCCATTACCTAAGGAAGTTGGAACAATGCACCTACCAGATGGGATTGAAGGCCACACCATCCTATATAGTGAGTTCACCAACTCATATGAGACTGTAGAAGGCAGAGCAAGCAGCTGCCCAAATGGTGATACCAAATGATGTGTCTAGTCATAATATACTGCAAATAGCCCATAAATGTTAATGGGTAATAGAACAGCAGTCTTGCAAATGAGAGAGTGGTGGGGGGGAAGCCTGGATAGACTTGAGAATGGTATCGAAAAGTGGTAGCACTGAGTGCTGCAGTTGGGGGCTCCGCCAGTAGGCCACTTGATAATTAGTTAGATCATAAAAATAGTTCTTGATAGTGGTATGAGGTTTACTCTTGCTAGCAAGCCATAGTGCCCAATGGCTTAACAGATCATCCTGCAAGGGGATAGCAGTTGCTTCGAGAATGTTGTAGGAGTTGAGGAAGTAGTGGAGGGAGTTGACACCAGGGCACAGGCTATCAGTCTGGGTGTGGGACCGCTGGTAGAGATATGTGTCAAATCGATGACAAAGCCAAAGGGGGATGTGATTGAGGTAGGTAGAAGTTCCTGGGGGTAGGGAGGGAGAGTACTGCAAGATAAAGGGTCAGCAGGGTTTGATGCAGAGGGGATGTACTGAGCCTGAATGTCAAATCCCATTTTGAGATAAAGAAGAACAATACGACATAGCAAATCATTGACAAGAGGGTAGTGGTGAGCATGACTACTGGTCAATACTTCAACACAGGGTTGGCTGTCGCACCAAAGAATGATGTGTTGTAAATGAAAGGATGGGCCCCAAAGCACCAATGAAACCCAGATGGCAAACATCTCCTTCCAGAATATATCATACCCCTGGCCAACAAAGAAGAGAGCCCACCATATACTCCACCAGTGATGCCCCAGCAGGCTGCCAGTGCCGAAGGTCCCAGACGCATTGGTAAAGAAACTGCAGTCAATCCAATCAGAATGGTAGAGCAGACAGCAGTCCAACCATGAGTGAAGAATATCAGACCACTACTGTAAATCAGTGGCTAATTGTGGAGGTGGATAATGTCGCCCAATGTAGGACAGCTTTCAGGAAGCAGCAAAATGAATAATGCAGTCACAAAATACTTTCCCATAAGGAAGGATCTAGACCACATGCATTAGGTGGCCTACAAGTGACTGAGCATCATGATGTGACCATGGCTGAAGATGGTGAGGGCAAGCAGAATTAGCAGAAGTAAGCCAGTCTGTGATGAGAGTTAAGAGATGTGCCTACTTTTCCTCGGGGAGACTGATTGTCATGGATAGTGCATCAAGACAAAAGCCCATGTACTCAATTGAGGGGGTCAGAGGGATGTCTTTGGATATCTTGAGGGGGAGGCCGAATTGTGCAGCAATGGCATAAAATCATGTATAAGAGAATAGTATACTTGCAGGGGGTGTGATATAAATGAAGTCATCAACAAAATGACCCAGGTTGGGAAGATCATAGAGGTGGGTACAGATCCATGTAAAGAGGTCCATGAGAGAGGTGAATATGAAGGGGACAGAGTGCAGACCAAATGGGAGAAACATATTGAGAAAAAAGAGACCAAGCCAGTAGATACCTTGCATAGCCCAGTCTGACTAGTAGACAGGAATTGTACAAAATGCCTCCTTGACATCTGCTTTCCAGAATAGTACTGTGGGACCAATAGTAATGAGTAGGAGGATGATAGCTTGGATTGAGTGGTACTGAATAGAAAACTCTTCTGGATCAATGCCGTCATTGACTGATGTTCCTTCAGGAAAGGAGAGGTGCTATATCATCCTGAATTTGGTTGAGTGTTTCTTGGGGATGGTGCCAAGAAGAGCATTATGAAAGGGGCAAAACTCAATGAGGAGTACCAATAGGGATAGGAAGGGGCCTAAATAATGGCCAGCAGCTAATTCGCTATGAATGTTGGTGGAGAGGACTTCTTGGTGATAATATACTGATACAAGGTTGTTAGATAGCAGATCAATGTAAAGCTTGGGGTGGGAGTGATTGCCATGCAAGTAACCATTATGAAGGTCTGTTAAGTAGTACTGGACTAGGGGTTGGTCAGGATGTGATTGCAAGGCCTGTATCTACTCCTTTAACTAATAAGAAGTAGTTGGGCATACAGAGGTTGGTGGTATGGTGAGATAAGCTACGGCAAGCAATGCATGCCAAGGCTGTGTGGGGTCTATAGCAGAAGAGGCAGACATGAACTCAACCACAGTTGGAGTGGGGGCAGCTGGGGCCATTAAAATTCTGGCAGACCAAGCTAGTGGCACTGTCAGGATATAACAGATCATCTGGCTTCTGGATGAATATGGGCCATTGAAGTGGGTTTGGGTGCAGGAGCTGATGCCGTGCCCCCACACCCCACATCAAAAGCATGGCATGTTATGGGCAGAGCCTGCCTTTATACTACCTGGAGCTGTTGATGAAACTCCTGTCAACTGTGACACTGAGTGAGGAAGGATCATCCAGTGGCTATAAGTAGCAGGAGCAGTTGCTGGTTGACCAATAATCATTTCAAATATATGGCGAACTGCCTCCGGGTTGCCAATATCTAGCTCTGGAAATGAAGCTTTCAGTATGCAGACTTGTCTATCGAAGTGTTGGAGTGCTACCCAATCATATCGATCATTGATGGCCTTGACAATGAATATGGCATGGGCTAGTAGTTGGGGTATGTACACCACATGAATGGTGGACCGAGTTATACCTAGAGAGAGAAGTGCACCTCGAATATTGAAAATGGTCTCAAGCCAAAGGGGTAGGTTGAGGTCATGGTCTGGTGGGTGTATATTCAATTTCTTATAGCTCACACATGATGTAAGAGCATTCCCAGTCCATTCAGCTAGGATTTGATATTCTCCTGTCTCTAGTGAAGCTAACAGGTCAGGGGGGACCCAATCTCACCTTAACATAATATTAGAAATAAAGGAGGACGTTAACTCACCACTGACCAGGGGTCCTATTAGAGTGGGTAGCAATATAAGAGGGGCTGTGACTGATGGGGGGGCCATAACTGATGAGGGTACTATTTACAGTAAACCTATAAGAAAGGCTGGTAGAGCTGGTGCTAAGCCCAGCCCTGATTGTCTTGGGAAAGTACAGGTAGTAAACATTTGATAAGGGCATCTTTGGTTTACTCTGGTGGCCATAAAGGTTCCGGGTCTAGATTGGGATAGTATGTATCCAGATATACTACCAATACCACTTTTTGACCATTGACTAATAAGTCATAGTCATGGCATAGAGTGACTAAGTGTTCCTTACATAGAGCGCATAGACCTGATAAATTGGGAATTAGGGTGTAAGCTTATGGAGGATCCTGCATAGGTTGAGCTAGTACCAGTGAGAGAGGATCCTGAGACCAGGTGCGAATTGGGGGCATGGTTTGTTGGCTTTTTTTTTTTACGTAAACTGATTGCAGGAACTAACTAAGTATACAGGTATAGTTTACATGCTTGATTGTTAAGATGTGATATGTACTCAGTCACTCAGGGGAATATTACATGTAATGCATACTGAAATATTGCTAAGCTATTTGCTACTGGCATCTTGCCAGAGAACTGAGACTAGGCTAACATTGCATAAGAAACCATGCAATGGAAACTGAGACTAAGCTAAGATTGCATAAGAAATAGTATGGTAAGGAACTAACACTAAGCTAAGATTGCATGAAAGACCTGAAAGATTGCATAATAGTGACTTTGGCCACTTTGCCGAAGTTTGAGCTATGTTCATAACTCTAATTATAATAGTCTAGATGAGATTATTTTTAATTGAAAAATCAAGTATCAAGTCTATACTATAATAACTACTTTATCTTTCTAAGCTCATCATTATATTAGTATATTTTATTTTATACTCAAATTGTCAATATAATTATATAGTTCAGAACCTCATATAAAACTGTCTCTATGAAATATCAGTAATATATAGTTTTGATTTTATGCTTGAGCAGAATATAGAAGAAGAACTAATAGTTATAACATCTTATTTATTAATAGTTAACAATAACTATATTATATATAACTCTTTTTTAAAAAGAAAAAAAATATATATTAATAATAAGTTTGAATAAATAAATAAAATAAAATAAAATAAAATAAACTTACCTAATATAACCCATCTATTATTTTATTAATAAACTCTAATCTTTATTGATCTTATCACTATATCTATCACTTAGTACTTCTTGTAATAGTATAACTTCTATTTAGATTTACTACTACTATAGCTACTGTTATTGCTTTCTGAGCTACTGATATTATCTTACTTATTTATCTTAAAGCTAATAAATAAAAATAATATTAATAGCCATAAGATCTTCTATAAATTCTTTAGAATTATATATTAGAGAAATTATCTGCTAAGAGAACTATAATTTTAGTTCTATTGAGTTGAAAGATATAAGAAGATAAACTGACAGAGATAATCTCTCTGAATAAGTACAATCTAATATTTAATATATAATTTAGAAAGGGGGGTTTTTTTAAAAAAAAAAAAGGTTTGATATTTTTTATTAGAAAAATAACACTATTAATAATAAATATATATTATATTTATATATGAGAATTCCTACTCATATTGCTACTAAAGAGAATTTATATTACTTATATATATATTTTATATTACTGAAGAGAATTCATACTATCTATATTACTGGAGAAAATTTATACTGTCTGTATTACTAGAGAGAATTCTATATTACTAGAAGATTATACTATCTATATTATTGAAGAGAATTTATACCTATATTATATTCCATATCCACCCATATTGCTAAAAGATTTAGAAAATTACTTACTTCTTTAACCAGTTTATGATATAAGAGTTTTAGTAAGAAATATAATCTAAATCTCTTAAAGTTGATTCTACTCTCAATGTTGAAGATGAGCTCATATTGAAGGTATTTATTAAAGAGAAGTTACTTTTGCTACTTGAGATTAGCTTTTTACTTAATGCTTAAGACATGGATATAAATATAACTTTTTAGGCTTAATAACAGCAGAGCTCTGCTAGAGAGATGACCAAGGAAGAAGAAGAGGAGGTGACTTGTCTCTATCCAGATCTCATAATATTAGTGACATCTTAAAGTCAAACACCACTTAGAGATCAGAGTGAGATGATTTTGCCTTAACAATACCAGTGACAAAAAGTACATAAAGAATGCATAAAGAGACACCAAATTTTGAGAATACTTGAGTAATAGTAAGAAACATGTTTTCATGTTAAAGAATAAAGGAACAAATATGAAGAATACCTCTTTACTTGCTTATTATATATGTGGATTTTGTTTTTGTTCGCGCTATGTTCTCGCTATGGAAAAAAGACTATTCAAAACTAGTCAAGTGATTTTAACAAATTCGATAGTCAATCACGATTTTATGAGCGGTTTTGATCTATGTGCCACGTGTTCGTCACTCTATGTCACTTTGCGGGTCCACAAGCTCATCAACTCTTTACTCAGCCATGTGTGGCCTCGACTCGGTCGAGCTAAAAACTACCAGCCCGTCGTACATCTGAGCTCCGAGCTCCTTAGCGGCCGCGGGAGACTTAAAGACGCCGATCTTAAGCGCGTCGCATCTGAATCGGGCGTGGTAGTTTGTATGGATTGCGCGGCCCATGCCCTAGAAGGATCGAAATATAAGACAACCCGTTACTACAATTCCAGCTGGAGGACCGACCGTACGTGAGACAGTTTTACGCCTGAAACAACAAACAACCATGATATACCTCTAGCACGACCAGGTCGACATCTTGACACGCGGTCGCCAGGTCGTCGTCAATGCGGCGCAGATCGAGGCATGGACTCGAACTGCCCGTGGCCTTGACGACCAGCCGGTTTTCGCACCATGCCTTTGCGATTGTCTCGTCGAGCTCTGCCACCGAGCTCATTATCGACTTGAGTTCTGACGCCTGTTTGGGTTGGTGATGTGCAGCAGGACGACCATTGAGAAATATGGATAACATGGAAAATACAATTCCATCACTCACACTCACCGTCACATCATTCACAGCTGGGAACGAATTCGCCGCCAATATGACGTCAGCTCCCTTGGCCAGAAAGTACCTCGCGAACGGTATCACGCCTAGCACGATATCAGCCCCGGAATTATCGACAAATATGACTACTTTCGTATACGTGCGCCTACGCGGTCCCTCACAAACGCTGTCCAAAAACGCGTTCAGACTATTAAACTGCGGCTCAGTAGGTATCCTAACGCGTATTTTCGCGGACTCGAAATCTAACTGTCCGGACCTAAGCATCTCGAGCACCTGATTAGACCCCCAATCGAACATATTCCCCGCGAGGATATTTTTGATGAGCAGCGTGACACGCAGGCGGTCCTGCTCGACGGCATCGATGTCGTCTAGCACGGCGCGTAGACGGCCGAAGGCGGCGCGATTCTCGAGGCGCTTTACCTTGGAGAAGATGTCTGGGAATCCGAGCTCGCGCAGGCACTGCTCGCGTAGGTTGAGCAGGCCACGCACCGTCAACGAGCCGTACATGGTGGGCGAGGATCGCAGCCGCACCAAGTGGCTTTTGAAAAGGTTCGAGAACTGCTCCAGCCGGTGACGGATATCCTCCTCGTCCACAAAGTCCGCCGTCCGCATGCTCGCGGTGACCACCGGGGCGAGAACTGTATCTTCCTGGCCCTCGTCCTTATCTTCCCTAGCTCGCTCGCTCTCCCACTGCGCAGCCATATCGATGAGGTGATCCATTCCGCTTTCGAGGGTATCGATCCAGTACCTTTGGGATTGGGGCTCGATAAGCTCAAAAGTGTCCGGGTGGTAGGCGCCGAGGTTGTCGAGGAGGGGGAAGGCGGTGAGACGGTTCGGGGCGCGTTCGAGGACGCCCGTGGCAATCCGGGACTCGCCCGAGATCTTCTGGGAAAGGGTAAAGTTCTCGGAGAAGGAGAAGCGCTTGACCGGGTGGTGCTTCAGGAAAGCGCCTACCGCACCGAGATGGCCCTCGTGGCGGAGGAAGAGGGCTTTCATTTGACCTTTGGACCAGAAGTGGATGGCGTAGGAGAGGGTGTTCATCGTGATTGGGTGACCTGCCCGAAAAAAAGTAGAGGTGGAATGGAATAGAGTTATAGGTGTGCACATTTGTATAATCGAAACTGATATCTCCCAGAAATATCGCTTCAAAAGTCAACTACTCCATCAATCTACCTCGAATAAAGCATCCGCCGAAATAGATCCTCTTCAAACTATGCTTCTCGGCATTCAGGTACGCAATCTGGCCAATATTATTACTATTACCAAATACCGACGAGTAAGATAGACCGGCGAACACAATTAGCCAAGGCCGTTAGAAGGCTAAAATCAACGCCGCACTACTTCTCCCAAACCCAACTGCCACGCCCCCAGGCATCGCCCCTACCCTCCACCACAATCCTCACCTAACCATATACAACAAGCTCCGACTAATATCCTCGTTCTTGAATGCGCCCTGTTCGCACTTCACGTTCCGCTTGAACACCTTGCCGAAGCTCGATGCAATTGTGGTCGACTTAAGGCCGATCTTGGAGTAGTCTGTGCCGTAAATGTCGCCCACCAGCATGTCCACATTGCGGTTGTCGCCGATCTGCGACGCGTCCAGCATTTCTGGGGGAGAAGGAAGGAGGGAGGGGAGTATGAAATGTGTGGGGGTTTGATAGTCGTGCAATCAACCTCGTTTTCGATGAAATATAAAGTGTTCAGAATGTGCATATGTGTACCGTCGAACGTCTGGGCGCCGGTCAGGAGGGAGAGGAGGCCCCACAAAGTACCGCCACCGAGCTATCGTAATAACGCGACACGAAGACACGAACGGAAAAATGAAGAAAGCAGTGAATAGATCGGCGTCTCATCCCTTGGTTCCGGGCACCAGAATTTCGAACCAGCTCTACCACACAACACGAAATGGCACTTACCGAAGTGCCGCTAATGCGTTCAAACTGGTCCGGTCCCGTCACCTTGAGGATGCTGATAAAAACGAGATCAAATGTTGTCAGAAAGAGGTACCTTGTCCATAGTTCCCTGATCACGCGTGATCCCATGCCGCGCCTCAGCCTGCAACAGTCTTTGTCCCGACTCCCAGATCCGCGACTTGCACTAGAACACCTCAAGAACAAAACGTGCGCACTACGACCTTTGGCTTACCTAACGCCTGAACCGATGTTAACAAGCTTTTTTTTTTTAATGAACATCAGCGCCTATTGACCACTCGATTCGCATGTATGACAAAAATGGATAGAGCGGCCTTACCATATAAGGGTATATATTCTTTGGGGTCTCCTCGAACCCCATGGGATCAGTTTGGGTATAGGTGAAGACCTCGTAAGGGATCTCAGTGATAAAGAAATTGAGGCCTATGTCGAATATGCCGACCGATTTAATCGAGTGAGAAGGCAGTGAGCAAACGTCTTCCCCCGCCCAAACCCACATGGATGCATACCTGTAATCAGGCAGTTCATCTCATCTTCCTTCTGTATGACGACTCCTGGCAGACGCTGGCACAGTCTGTCGTAAAAGAGGTGCGCACCGCCACCCGTGGCCTTGATGACCTGTGGGCCGGTTGGCCGATCGTTCTCTGCGTTCTGCTTGCGGGCGTTGGCGACCAGGACGGCGATGAAGTCGATACAGAGATCGATGTGCTCGGTCTCGAACTTCTTGAAGTTGAGACGCCCGCCCGTCCGCCCGGGACTGCCGGTGAAATAGACGACCTTGGCGAGGGAGCCGCCGATCTGAATGAGGGAGGGCAAGGTTGTGAGGCAAGGGACGTGGTGGAATGAGGCGTGTGAACGAATTTCAAGAAGGTATACGACGTACGTCAAGTGCAATTTGCGAGACGTGTTCCGTTTGGTTTGGCAAGAAGATGTCGCGGACGTCATTCGGGGCGAGGATGTCTTCGCTGATAGAGGCGCCGGTGAGGTTCATGTTTCGTGGTTGTTGCGGTGGGGAAGAGTACTCTATGGGGGAGGACATGGTTGCTCTATTGTCGGTAGGGTTGGCCGTGAAAATTTTTCATAAAAAATTTTCGAGTATATAATTACTTTACAAAAATTTTCAATATATCAGTTATATTGTTGAGATATTTACATATCTGCATTATTTGCTGCTACATCTTTATCTACAATATCTATTTTGTATGCAATATTCTGATCAGTATTAGTTTTCTAAAATATCTATCTATTTTTTTTTTTTTTTTTTTTTTTTTTTTTTTTTTTTTTTTTTTTTTTAATTTTAATCTTTTATTTATTTTATATAAAATTCTTATATTTTAATAAATGTAGATAAGTTTGACTACTAATTTATTTTAACCCTTAGGCTATAATGTTTTGTAGGTAAATTTGTCTGCAAAATTTTTTATATTTTTATATTTTATTCAAATTTAAATGTTAAATAATCTTAAAAGATAGTTTTGTATACTTGTAAAATACTTATAATTACTTACTTTACTAATTATATATATAGTTATATAAGTCACATAAGTCATATAAGCTATATAAGCCACCCAAGCCACCCTTACCTGCAGTA
>RBNI01000550.1:0-29424 GCA_003990745.1 Jimgerdemannia flammicorona | reverse complement strand
TGGAAAAAATGCTGGATAATAGCTAGCCTAGGTTAATAGGGGGGCAGTGCTTGGTGGGTGGTGGGGGAGGGTTTTGGCCTATATAGTCTAGGTTCCCTTCCAACAAAAATCCACAGGACATAAGTCCGTTAAAAAAAAAAAAAAAAAAAAAAAACAAAGAAAAAAAATTCGTTAAAAAAAAAAAAAAAAAAAAAAAACTTGAACTTATACTTACAACTATAGTTTTTGTATTCCAGTATTTTATTTGGTCATTGGAATTTATATTTAGTCTTATATCTTAGTTCCAGTTTACTTATACTCAATTCCATACAAGTAATCTAAAAAATAACAAGATAGTTTAAATATAAGAAGTTTGAGAACTATAAGTACTTGGAAAGACACTCCAATAAGAACTTGCTTATAACAAACTTGTGGTTAGTCTAAGAGATATACCTTGGAGAGAATCTGACATATTTGAAGAACTCAGTAACCACTATGTGACACTATATACATGTCTGACTATTTCAACTATAATGAAGAAATAAGAGAACACAATCTATACCTCTAGATAACTCTCAAGATAGAATCAATGCCCCCACCTTCTGAGTATAAGTAATATGAAGAGCAACTGCTAGCTTACTTCAACTCTACAATATACAACACCATAACCTACTAAAGATATATTTATAGTAAATCTGACAAAAGCAAAGATGATACACTCTATCTCTACTCACTAATACCATATCCAGTATATAAAACAGATGATGCCATCCTGTAGAATGATAACTTTTTTCCAATATACTATTATATAAATAAACAAGGAGATATAATCTAAGAACTACTCTTTCTAGATGACTATATTATCAGAGAAAATATCATCAAGAGTGATCTTACTGAAGAGTATCCAGACAGTGTCTAAATCTATAAATAGATTAGCATTCCTTAGTATACTTAGATTATATAAGTACTATATAACTGTATTCTAACTCATTAGTCAGTAGATCTCTTGATATATCAGTTTATACTTTATACTATATGACTCCATTCAGACTAATTAAGTACTAAAGTGCTGTACCTATATATAGTCTAGTCCAGACAGCCTCCCATTAGTATAAATACTCCTACTCCAATTCTCAGAAACTCAGATAAGAATACTAAAGACAATCAGACAAATACTTCTTTATATAAATATCTCTTCACACATGACTTCTAGTGTTAGCTAATAGTACTAACTCTCTTAAATAAACTTTTACTATATTAGGTCTCACTCCTAACTAAATCTAGAAATTTTCTAATTAAGTATTGTCTATGACAAATATGCCAATTCAACTAAGTTAGTCTTAGTTTTTTGAACTTCTGAAATAAGAAAAATTCTGAACTTTCAGAATAAGTCTGAGGAACGAACTTGGGTTATAATATCAACTCAATCTTAAGATCAACAAGCATAGGGGACATATTCTATATAAAATTAATCTTGACCTTATAAAAACAGTCTTCCAGAATATCCAGCACTTTCAGAAAACTCTTCTATAACTATATAACAGTACTCTAATAAAGTACCCTCTTACAACTTAGTAGTAGCAGTTTATAATCCAATTCTGCTTTAAGATACTTCTTTACTCAGTTATAACTCTCTACAGAAATTCATATAAGTAATATAAAGCCCAACCACTGAACTGGAATTTATTCCAAACCATCTGATAATCTTGAGCAAATTGAATCTAATATATAATAACAATTAGACCTTCATATCTGTAATAAGTAGAATAAGCTTTATATATATATCAAAGTACTCTAATTATCTCAGCTGATAGATGAAACTCTATTTATCAAACTTCTTGCTCTATACTCTATATATCAAGAAAAAGAAGGTTCTATTAAAGTCTTCTTTATTTTTCTCAATAAGAGTTTTATAAGCTCTACAAATATAAGTAATCTAGGACAACTAGTAGCAGTCTTCCTACTCTTAGTTTCTCATAAAGTCGAAGTCTCAGTAATTAAGTAGCTCAACTCTACTAACTATTACTATATCAGGATCAAGACTGCCCTATACTATCATTTCCAGAATTACAAGACCTACTATATTTTTAAAGAAGTAATTAGAAAAATTCTTTACTTAATAATTTGACTCTGAGACAGATGTAGGCTTAGCTAGAACTCTATCTGAATCTAAAACTGAACTAGAAGCAGACTCTGATCTTGAAGAAGCTTTTAATTTAAGCCCATCTAAGCTCTTGTATATAACTGATATCATCTATTTTGATACTAAACAAACTCAGCTATACTGAGACCAAAGTAATGAAGAGGAGAAGTATCTTATAGAATTTGATTCTAGATATACTACTAAAGAGATATACCTATCTCAGGACAACACACCTATGGAATAATAGATAGTTAACTATCAGGCTCTTATACCAGACTTACAATAGTTACTCTAGCAACTTATATAAACTCAAGAAATACTATCACACTCTAACTAGTACTCCAAGTTATATCAGTAATATTACTACAAGTAGTTCAATCACCTTGAGTAAACAATATGGCAAATTAACAATTTTAAGACCTTATAGCCCAGATAGCTATAATGATAGTAACTATTACTACCTTAGCTAAACATACTCAATCAACTAAAAGCCTGAGTCTCTCTAACTTTAATGGTACTGTATAAGAAGTTGAAAGCTTTATTAATATAGTATATACTAATTTCAAAGCTAATTAATAGACCAATGAGTGAGTTACTGACTACATCCTAATAAACAACTAAGACTATACTATTGAACAACTCTTTACTATTATTATGGCTTATAATTGCTGAGTTGTTTAATTCTTCCAAGGACCTGCCAAAGAATTGCAGTGATCTTTTTCTGAAAAACCCTTCATATAGAATATCTGACCTATGGTTGTTACTCAAAATATAGTAAATAATATCTCTGAATATAGCAAATAATATAATAATGAAACTCTGATTACTAAATCCCAAGTCAAACTATATAACCTTAAATTCAATATATATAATAAGAAGTTATTTGAAACCTTCTATACAAAACTTGAGGTACTTCTGAAAAATATTGACCTAGGATATATTACTGATAATAAAGTGCAAAATAGTATAAGAACAGACTAATTATTTGATATACTATCAGAATGACTTAAAAGAAAGATCTGAAAACAAGGATGCCCAGTTGGTTGTAATTACTAACAATAGTTTCTAGTTAGAATCAAGATTATGGTTAAGCAAATTCTAATAGCTGGACTAATTCTGCCTCAAAAACAATTCTATAATAAGGAAAAATTATAGTCTAAGAAGAAAGAACTCAGCATAAATTACCCAGAGCTCTCTTTATATTTACTTCTTGAATACCCTAAAATTTCAAACCTATCTTATCAAGTATCTTCAAGAAACTCACTGAAGAAGAAAGAAATGAACCCAAAAAAATTAAAGTATACTTCTATTACTAAAAGACAGAATATATATCCAGTGTCTGCTTCAACTAATAACCCCAAACTACAATATGAGCAACTGTTACTACTTTGTACTATCTCAATAATCTAACTATCAAGATACTAAACTTTGTCAAGATAAGAATAATAGCAATAATCCCAATCAAACAAAGCCAAAAGACAGTTAGATATAATCTATATATAGCTGTAGAAGCTATAGTTTCCAACTAAGAAGTTAATCAAATCTATACAGAAATTAGTATTCAAATTTCTAAAGAATATAATAGAAGGATATATTATTGCAACAGTCTAGTATTAAAGTGACTCTCAGTAGAAGGAAGAGTTATTGGTAAAGATTATATAGGTAAAATAATTATCCTTATCAGAAACTATAGTTGGATATTATTCAAGATCCCTATTGATTACTATATTGTCCATATCCTATTTGAGAAAATTAAATTATCTCAAATAGTCCAAAAAGACCCTGAATCACTATCTACTATCCAAGGATCTAAAGGATTATCAAACAAAGCCCCAGCTCAATCTACTATAAATAAGAAGGAAAAATTCTATAAGAAAATTAAAGATGAACTTATATCTAGTGGCTGATGCCCTCATAGTATTGAAATATATTCTTCTCAAATAATTGATGATTACTTCTAATGTATTAATGAGTTTACCTAATAAAAAGTTAAGAGAAGAAAGTCTCTTACTATAAAAGTTACCACAATTAGATCAGACAAACTTCTTACTCTATAAGCTTTTGTTAATTGAGTCTTTATTAAGATTTTAATAAATACTAGTATCTTAGATAATTTTCTTAATAAAGAGATAGCTCAAGACTAAAAGTTCTAATCTCTTTAGTATAATGAATCAAAGCTGTTATTATTACTGATAGAATCTCATAAATCATTATCAAGAAAGTCTACAACCTATCCTTCAGAATTATTGTACTACTCTCAGATAATAAGATCATTCTTAAAATACTATAGTTATAATAAGAAAACCCCATAATCAGTTGGCTAAACTATTCCTTTATCATTAAGAAAGGATATTACAATTTCAAACTATAAGGTAAAAGAGACTCACTCATCTCTAGTGACTCTGGTCCAAAGATCACCAATATCCATAAATTACAGCTTAAGCAATTAGTAAAGAATTACTCTCTCTTTATTATCTCAGTATATCTATCCAAAGAAGAACCTGAGAATCTTGAAGAAGACTATTCCAAAGTTAACAGTTATATTAAACCCTTATTCTGCTAATTTTGAGATATATTTCTAAAGAACTTTCAAAAGGTCTATCACTCAAACAAGTAGTTGACTGTATAATCAAAACTATATTAGATACATATCAAACCAGTCTTCAAGTCAAACTATTTTATATCTCCTATAGAAATTAATATACTCAAGAAAGAGATTGATGAACTTTTAGAATAAGGATTTATTAATCCAGATATATTTCTATATGCTATATCAGCCCTCTTTATTATCAAGAAAGAAGAAGATCTCTAAATATATATTGATTATGAGACCTCAATAAAAGGCCACAAAGAACTATAGCCCACTAGTCTGAATTAATGATATCTTTGATAGGTTTACTAATCTACAATTCATAAGCTCTTTGATCAATGAAATAACTACTAGAAAATTACTATGAAAGAAGAAGATATCTATGAAACTACCTTCTGAACTCACTATAGACATTTTGAGTTCTTGGTTATACTCTTTGACTTAACTAATATTTCTATAATCTTTTACTACTATCCTATACTTATATTTAGACAAATTTGTTATCATCAATATTGATGATATTCAGGTATTTTATAAAACTCTACAAGAATATCTTAAATATCTTGAAATAGTACTACTGAAACTTTGATAAACCTGACTCTTAGTAAACTTAGTAAATGGGAATTTATTCTAAAGAAACTTCAATTTCTTAAGCATATTATTACTCTTAATAGAATTAAAATAGACTTTAGGAAAATCTCTGTAATTAAGGAATGGTCCAGATATAAAAAGCTGAAAGACCTTTAATGATTCCTAGGATTAGCAAACTATTATAATTACTTTATTGTAAACTTTACCAAAATTACTACTTCTCTTATCCAACTGACCAAACATAGTAAAATTAAAGGACAACTCTGGATCAAAAAGTAAGAAAAAGACTTCAACAATCTTGTTAAATAGAGACTTGAATAAGACACAGCCTTTCAAGTCTTAAAAGATGTTCTGATAACTACTCTAGCACTTCAAGTAGTGAATTCTGCCCGAATATAAAGTTACTACTAATGCCTTTGACGTAGGTCTTAGAGCAGTACTTATACAAGAAGGCTACCTTATAGCCTATTACTCTCATAAGTTCAATAATACTGAAATTAACTATACTAACTATGAGAAAGAAATGTTAGTTATTGTAGAAACTCTGATTTAGAATACTATACCATATTGACAGACTACAAATCATTGATCAATATTAAGACCTAGACTATCCTTTCCCAAAAGTAAGCCCAATGAATAAAAGTCATTACCAATTTTGACTATGAAATTTAATATCATTCTGATAAAGAAAACATTATTACTGATGTAATCTCTAGACAAATAATTGAAGAAGTCATACAATCCCTCACTTTGGTTATCAATTTCATTATAGAACAAATTATTGTAGTATATATTAATGATAAAGAAGCTCAAGCACTTTCAGAAATTCTAAGTAGTAATAATATTAATAAGTATCCTCAGTATTATCAATACTAATTGAAGGACAATACTATCTATTATAAGAATAGATTATTATTTCTAATAATTGAGACCTTTAAAGAACTATTCTATTTGAATATTATGATATCCCTATAGCTAGATATCTAGAATTTGACAAATGCTATAAGTTATTTCTCAAAACTTCTATTGGTCCCATAAAGCAGACCAGTTAAAGACCTACATCACTTCTTGTAATACTTACCAATATAATAAGTTCTCAACTCTAGCAAAATCTGAACTGCTTTATCCTATTTCAGTATCATCTACCAATTGGGAATAAATTTCTATAGACTTTATTGTACAACTACCCCAGACTAAGAATAAGAAAGATATAATTATTTTTGTAAATTATCTTATCAAACAACCTACTTCATACCTACCGCTACAACTGCAATAGTACCTGAAATTTCTATACTTTTATTTAACAATATTTTCTGCTATCAAAGTTTTCTTAAGATCATTATTAATGACTGAAACCTAAAATTTACCACCTATTTTTAGAAAGCCCTATACTCATATCTTAGAACTAAACTAGTACTATCTATAGCCTTTTACTCTGAAACTAATGGGCAAACTGATAGAATGAACTGAACTCTAAAGTAAATAATTTGGAAATATATTTCCTATAGATAAGATGATTGATATAAATATCTTACTATAGTCAAGTTTATCTATAATAACAGCAAACAAATTTCTCTTAGAATGGCTCTGTTCTTTACTAATATAGAACAAAATCCAAACACTTCTCTGACTTTTATAAGAACTATGAATACACTCTCTACTATTAAAGTCATTGAGGAATTCCTACTCCAAATATACAATTTGAGTCAAATTATAATTGAGAACTTATCTCAAGCTCAAAATCAACAATCTCAGTATATCAACTAGTACTGCTAAGAAGAAACTTTTGATATCAGTAAAAAAGTTCTACTAGATATTCAAGAATACTGATTTGATAATCTCAAACACAGACCTACTATAAAGTGGAATGGTAAGCTCATTGGATTATTTGAAGTCATTGTGTAGGTTTCTCTAATATCTTACAAACTAGTCCTATCAGACACTATTAAGATTCACTCAGTCTTCAATATCTTATATCTCAAATGAGATAATAAAAATAATGTTGAACTATTCTCAAATTGAACTGTAAAACTACTAGTATCTATAATAATTAAGGCTATCAGAAATATGAAGTTGAAAAAATCCTCAACCAATATAGCTACAAGTATCACCTGGAATATCTTATCAAATAGAAAGATTATCTGATCTAAAATACTATATGAGAATCTAAAACAAACCTCCAGAATACTACTAACTTAGTTTAAGAATATGATTCTTTAAATAACTTGTTAAAATATTCCAATACTTATCATTACTATACTATATATATTATCCTTCCAAATATTGTTAAAAAAGTATCCTTATAACTTTTATAAATAAGATCTAAAACTCAATCACACCCTCTATAAATCAAGATTAACAAAATCCAATCCTCTACAAAAATAGAAAACTGAAAGTCAGTCTATTCTCTCTGTACTACTGGTGGGAAATAAGATATAAATATTTAAGAAGATTCCTTAGAGGAAATTCTCTTGAAGTAAATAATGTCAGAATTACTTCTAGTGCATAGTATTGAACAATAATACTTTAACATATAAATTCAATATATTAGGCAACTGTACTATAAACATACTACTTTCTGATAGAAAAGAACATTATTAGGCTTTCAATTATTAAATTGTATAACAACATTAGACCAAATTAGAAGAACTTAATAAGAATATCAAAATCTAAGAAGAAGAGAGTTATAAGTATACAACTTTCAAGTCACTGAAATCACACATTACTCTCAGAATAAGTCCAGAAATCACATATAAGATCACAAAACTGAGTCAAAATAAAGTCACAGATTATAAAGATGAGTTAACTCAAAGTTATAAAATATAAGATATATAAAAACAAAATCTTATAAATCAAGATTGAAAGTATATATAGTATAACAAAATAAGAAACTATAATAAACCAAATAATAATAATTACAACTCTTAAACATATATCCAGATATGACTACTGAAGTCTACAACTGTATCTGTGCTGATATTTAGAATATTATTATCAATCAAACTATAGCACTCCTGCCTCTTATGAATATATATAGCTTATTACCTTTCTACTTCATAGAAGCTCAATAGAACACTCAGAACATACTTAGTAAGACCCACTAAATTGGAGAAATCTCAAGCTACTATCAAATCAGCTATCTTCTAGAAGATATGATTAATTACTACTATGATATAGATATTGCTGAAATATCTCAAAACCCAAAACATATTGCTTATAAATACTGAAAACTCTTTTCAGATACAGTACTTTTATTCTCTGTCTCCAAGTTTCTACTGCTGAAATAGTTACTACTCTAACCTATGGCCAAATTAATAATATAGTGCAAAAAGTCAATTAGAAATATATTGAGTATATTCAAACCGCAGACAGACCCTTTCTGTATCTAGATGACTATATCTTACAAATGTCTCAAGTTGGATATATCATAAAAAATATCAATAATATAATCTAATTCAATAATGATAAAGCAGAAGATAATAATACCTCTGATACTAAGTTAACTTCCAGTCAAAGATCTCTGCCAACTATGATTACTCTGCCAATCTTACCAATAAACTTACAATAGTTTATAACTATCTATAAGACCTATTGAAATAACAATTACTGGTAAGAGTACTAATCTGTATTCATGATTGACTATTTTTACTATAATGAAGAAATAGAAGAATATAACCTAGATATCTAGACAACTCTTGAGATAGAACCAATGACTCTACCTTCTAAGTATGAACAACTCTCAGCTTATTACAACTTTATAATATATATATATAAAATGCTATAATCTATTAAAGATATACTGATAGCAAATCTAATGAAAGCAAAGATAATACACACCTTCTCTGTTCACTAACATCATATCTAGTATACAAAACAGATGATGCCATCCTGTGAGACAATAACTTTATTCCAAATATACTACTAAATAAATAAACAAGAAGATTTAATTCGAGAACTACTTATTCTAAATAACTAATTTATCAGAGATAATATTATTCATAGTAATCTCCTCAAAGAGTATATAAATCTATAAATAGCTCAGCAGTCATTAGTATTGTTAAATTAGCTTAGTACTATATAACTGTATTTTGACCTATCAGTTAGTAGATCTCTTGATATATCAGTTCACACTTTATATTATATAACTATATTCTGGCTTATTAAGTAATAAAGTACTATATATATTCATATTTAGCCTAGTCCTGATAGTCTCTCATTAGTATAAATATCTAGTTCCCAGATTTCAGAAACTCAGACAAATATACTAACAAGAATCCAATAAATACTTCTCTATACAAATATTTCTTCACACACAACTCCTAGTATTAGCTAATATATAGTAATATTATAAATAGTGAATAAATCTATTTAATAACCTATATACTGCTTTTAAGTAAATCTATATAATATTAGATTCTACTCCTAACTAGATTTAGAAATTTTCTAATTTGTCCTTTTTTTTTCTGATAATATTCAGGTTACACAAACTTCTAGCAATATTCAAGATATTGTTTTTGCAGAATAGGTACTAGTAACATGATAACTAATGAGTATTCCAAGATGCATACTGAGCAGAGCAGCCCTAGTATGTTTGACTGACAGTATATAGGAAAGAGTCATAGCTTGGGGAGAAGTATGTGGAACTTACTGGCTAGAGGATGTAAAAGGGAAGGAGGTAGTACTAGAAGACAGAGTACTAAGAGGATAAGCTTTATAGATAAGGTAAAGGAGAGATATCTGTCAACTGGATTAGAGAGTTGGCTGAGAAAGAGCAAGGAGATAGCAAGGGCTATAGGGTCTGGTGGAGCAGCCCATAGTATTGAGAGCAGTAGGGCTAGGGAAGTAGTGGCTGGGGGAAGCAGGACAGCTAATAGCAAGGAGACTACTAATCTGGAAAAAAATCCAGATATAACAGTTGATAGTAGATCGGGACAGAGAGTGGGCATGAGGCCCAGGGATCTGGCAGATAGTGTAATGGGCCTGGTGGCATCACCATTACTTAAGAAATCAAGATCAGAATTTGCTATCACATTGTGTTTTCAAAGCTTAGTAGTGATAGCAAAGATGATTCTGGGGCTTCTGGCCCAGAAGGTGAAGGAAGCAGCCTCAATGAAATTTTTAAAGAGTCTGAAAGGGGTGGAGGTGAACTTCAAGAAAGAGGAAATACTATTGGAAGTAATAGAAAAGAGAGTGATAGTGGTATGGATGGCAATTTCCATAGTTTAGTATTATAGTGAGATCTCTGAGTGATTTAGCTAATACTATTGGATGTTCCTATAGTATCAAAGAAGATGGCCAGAGTGTTGATTGTAGAGGCCATCAAGAAGTATGAAGATATTATAGATATTGGGTTTTGGGTCTAAGAAGGTACAGAGTTCAGAATAGGAGATTTGATATCAAGATATAGCTAGTAAGCAAGGAGAATATGGGGAAGAAAAGAGACTAGCTAGCAGTCCTCAAATGGAGATCTGTATAGTATAAGGTCTTGAGAGTAAAAGAGACACTGAAGGAAGAAGAGGACTTGCTGGAGGTATTGGAGGATCTGGCAGAGGCCATTGGGAGGAGAAGACTGGCCTGGAAAGAGTTTGAGGCCAAGATGATAGTAGAGATCATAAATGGCAAGAAGGTGTGGCTGGATTGGGCAGCCTGAGAGAGGTTATAGGAGAGGTGTATTCAGAAGAAGCTGTTGGCAAAGTTGGGTGGGGGGGTAGAGGGGAGGACTACTACTGAAGATATTGGGTTGAGGGCAAGAACTTGAGTAAGAGAGAAGGGAGTGGCACCCAAGAAGACTTGGGGGAGAGTAGAGGTACTAGACAGAGTGTTATTGTGAAAGATAAAGAGATGAGTAAGGAGGAGCACACTCATTATAGGGTGCTAGTGGGGCTAAAGAAGATGATGAACTATAGAATATACTGGAGAAGGATTGGAATGAGTCAGCTATAATAAATGCAGAGGGCAGGTGAAAGAAGGGAAGAGAGTAGTCCATAGAGTGGAAGAGACTGTGGATGAGGAGAAATGGTTGTAGAAAATACTGATGAATATGGTAGCTAAGGAGTGGGGGGGAGAAGACTTTCAAGTACTGAGTAAGAGACATTGAGGTGAAATCTTATAAGGTGAGAAGATGTCACAGAAACTCCAGAATGAGATAATGGCTGTTTTGCTAGAGACTGAGATATATCAAGTAAATGATGCAAGAGAGGTTGTACTTCTGGTAATTGCAAATAACTGGACTACATATCTGTAGGGCCTGAGAAAGGGGCTAGTGAAATAGCAGGTAGCTTGCAATGAATATCAGACAGATATAGAAGCAGTGGATAGTGCTGATTATCAGAAGATCTTAGAGGTATTGGAGACTCAGTAGGGAGAGAGAGATGAGCTTGAGGCAGAAAAGAACCTGAATGTGGTAGGTGATATTGTGAGTATAGAATTGTAGAGTGAATGGCTGTTCCTTAGAAAATACATTTTTCAATATAAATAATACAATTAGAATTTTCTCTTTAAATATCAATAGGCTATAGGGAGTGGTGAGATATTGAAATATCTTTAGCTGGCTGAATGAGCTGGATATGGATTTGTTCCTACTATAGGATATAGAGTGTGATGACAACTTAGATTTTCTAGACTGGATGAAGAAATGGGATAGTGTGACTATATGTTGGGAGTATGTGGACTTTCTGGTTAGAAAGAACAAGGAGGATATTGGGGATATTAGATATTGAGGGAGCAGGGTAATGTGGGGAGTTTGGTAGAGGTTAGGCTAGAGACTCTTGACTGTTGGGTTATATAATTGTCCAGCAAAAAGAGAGGAGAGAGTGTAATGGATTTGAGGGCTACAAGAGTCTAGAGCACTGGTGGGGGCAGGGATTGACTTTCTAGATGGAGACTTTAATATGATATAAGATGAGAAGGTGGATAGGACTGATGGGGAAAGAGAAATGGCTGGTAGGAGTGGTGGAATATATGTCTGAGATGAAGTCAAAAGGCTGAGTTCCTTGGTTGATGCTTGAAGACTTGGATGGGGAGATTATAGGATCTATACTTACTGAGTGGCAGGATTGGGTTTGAGAATTAACTTGATACTGACTGCTGAAAGCTAGGGAGTCAATATCTAGAGATCTTTAGAAACTGTTTGGTATCTATGATCTGATCACTGGGGCCTTCTGGAAGTGAAGAGTTTTGGGAAAAGTGGAGAAGGGCCTGGACATTAATACCTAAATACCTTGTTACTGAGAGAGGCCTCCTTATAGGATGTATGAGTAATAGACATTAGCTTCAGGATACTGAGATAGCAAGTGAAGGGGTTGCCAATTGGGGATCACTGGAGGTGGCAAAAATCAGATACACAATAGTACTGAAGAGAGACAGAAAGAGCACATGGTACTCAGAAGAGAAAGTGAGTTAGGTAGGCCTCTCAGAGGTAGACAAGATTGTTGGTAATATGGGTAGATCTGCTGAATGATAGTGAGGAGGGGAATTGGAGGACCCAGAGAATATAGCTGGAGGTGTAGGATTTGAAGAGATTGCTGAGGTGGGAGGAGGACTAACAGATATAGGGCATAGTTGCCTACTGAGGTAGCAGGGATTGGAGGAGAGGAAGAGGCCTATGAAGTATTTGTCTCATCTTTTATAGATATGAAGAGTACAGTAGAGATAGGAGGGAGTATTGGATGAGGTAGAGGAGTTGGTTTATTAGTACTCTGGATATTTTAGACTAGTTGAGTATACAGTAGGAGTATTTGTAGAGTAAGAAAGAAGGGGGGGTGTGGGTACTGGACATTGACAGATACTTGGAGGAATGGTACTCTGATCTGATGTTGGGCTTAGGTGACCTTAATGCTGCTGTCTGAGGAGAAGAGATTTGGTGGATACTGATGATGATGGGCTCAGGGATAGCACCAGGGGAGGATAGCTTACTATGGGATTTTGGAAGAAGATAGTAAGAGTCAAGATGATTCTGGATAAAATGACAGTGATGTATAATGAAGTTATTAGCTCAGAGACATAGATTGGGGGGCAGGGTCTCAGTCTTATAATGCTGTATAAGAATAAGAGGGGGAGAGAGGAGTGAAAAAACTTGAGACTGATCATATATTTGACTATGGTCACAAACTGGTCACAAAGATACTGGTGGCTAAACTACAAGGAGTTGCTTAGCAGATTCTAGGGGCTGAGCAGAGAGGATTTATAGGGGAACATCTAATCAGAGATGGGACAGCCTGGGTATATAGAATCAAAGAGAAAGCTCATACTGCTGGAGTAGATTGACAGCTTGTTTTTTTGAACCAAGAGAAGGCCTATAACAGATCAGTAAGTATGATTGAAATATGTGCTAAAGCATATTGGGGTCCCCTCAGGGGTCTAGTGGGCCTTAGTCATTGTACTGGAAGAGAGTTGGGCAGTAATCCTAGAGAATGGGTACAGGGGGGTTTTATTTCCTCTGGGCAGAGGAGTGCTGCAGAGTGATCCACTGATACCAATCCTGTAAACACTGTCTCTGGAGCCTCTTTTGGATAGGATATGGTGAAAGATGGGAGGGTTGGATATTCTAGGGGTTAATTGGAAGATGGGGGCCTTTATCAATAGTATAGTAGTCAGGTTGGAGTTGCCAGAAGATGTGGTGGCACTGAAGGGTACAGTGGAGTGGTATGAGAGATGTTTGGGTGCTAAGCTCAACTGATATAAGTGTGAGACTTTGGTATTGAGAGGAGGAATTGTAAGTGGGGACATGATTGGAATAATTGTCCCTACAGGAGAGGTTATTTGCTATCTAGTAATTTGCTTTTTTAGTGTATACGTATCTCCTTGTTATCTCACAATAGTGAGAGCAATAGTTGGCAGAGTGGTGGAGTACTCTCTTGGAGTAGAGTGGTCGTTAATATCTCTGGCAGAGAGGGTGATAGTGCTGAATATATACTGGTTGCCTAAGCTATAGTATCTGAGATATCACTTAGACTTTCCAGTATAAGTGGTTAAGAGATTATTGAAAATGCCAAGACCTGGATATGGGCAGGATATCAGAGTTAGATTAGCTGGAAGGTGTTGACATTGTCAGTAGACCAGAGAGGCCTGGGTCTGATAGATTTTTCCAAGTATCTTCATTGCTTGAGAGCTTGGTGGCTGAAGTGAGCAAGTGAGTTGAGGGGTGGAGAGTGGGTTCCTCTCATACAGAGGATATGGGAGGCCCAGTTCTCTCCCTGTGATGTGATGGGGAATCTTCTTTCTCTGGTGGCTTTGAAGAAGAGTCAGAGAATATACTATAGGGGATTCTGATAGAGGGTGATTGATGGGGCTCACTATATTGATCTCTAGTAGTAGAGTGATGAGAGAGAGGAGAATTGGTGGTCTCAGATATTGAGGTGAGACCATCTTCTATTGGGTGGGATATCAGTGGATAACTTCCACTTGGAGGATAGCATGGAGTGTCTTCAGGAGTATGGGAGAGATCTGTGGCCTGAGGTATGACAGAGGGTGGGGATTGGAGAAAAGTGGGACTGGAATAGTACTTAGTTATAGGGCAAACAGGTAGTGAGATGGATTCTCCCCAAGTTCTGGGTGACATTATAGCATAATGTAATATGGAACTACCAGTTGGGTCACTTGGTAGAAGGAGGTACTCAGGAGTGTGAGGAGTATCTAAATATCAGGCAGGAGGAAGAAGTTGTACAGACTCTAGAATATTGGCTAGGAGAGTGTGAGATGATGAGTGACTTTTGAAGGGAGATTGAGGTATAACTGAGAGTGTGCCCACCAGGGTTACTGGTGGGAGGGAGGTGGAGTGACCTCCAGCAGAGACTGATGAGTTGTTGATATTAAGTTAGGTACTGGCAATTTGGATTGGGTTTGCATAATATTGGCTATATGTATATTTGAAGAGGATTAACAACTACTATTGGAGATGAGAGTGGCTAGATGGGAGTAGCTGATGATAGACCTATTGAATGGGTGGTGAAGGGGGGGGAAGTAATAGTGGGGGATATCAGAGATAACTAGTAGAGACAATCTATAAGAAGAGTAGGGAGAGGATTAAGGTGGCAGAGGGTTTGGTAGTATTTTAGAGAAACAGTAAGAAGAAGAAGAAGCTTCTGAGTAGGATTGGGTGAGGTGTTCATTTATATTAGTATATTATAGATAGTTTGATAATAAAGTGAAAGTCCTTGTAACTATAAAAAAAAAAAAAAAAAAAAGATTTCTAATTAGATATTGTCTGCAGTAATATGCCAATTTAACTAAGCTAATCTTAGTTTCTTGAACTTTCTGAAATAAGAAAAATTCCGAATTTCTAAAATAAGTCCAAGAAAAGGACTTTGAATTGAAACATCAACTTAATCTTAAAATCAAGTATAAAGTATATACTCTATATAAAATTAATCTTAACATTATGAAAATAGTCTTATTGAACATCTAGAACTTTCAGAAAACTCTTTCAGAACTATGTAATAGTACCCTAACAAAGTACTCTCTTATAGGTATTAATTGGAAACTATCTAGAAGTAATGAGGAGAGTGACTAGTGAGCAGAATTAGTAGAAGGATTTACAGAAACAATTAGTGGACTGTATTGGTAATAAGTAGCTTACTATTAAATAGTTCTTAGTAATCTGAGAGAAACTAGCTAGATACTAGTTATATATATTTAAGAAGAGTGGGCAGATGAGTTTAGAGAAGTATCTGCTGAGGTAAAAAGAGATATTGAGAGATGCTCTGTCTAGATAGTGGGTGGGGTGGGGCCCAGAGGGGTCATTATCATTATCTAGTAGAGGTAATTTGTAAGAGAAGTAGAGGGTGGGTTCTGGTAATTAATAACTTAGTAGTCTTTTATTGTTTTTTTTTAATAGTCACTTGAACTTCCCTTTATTACTACAATCTATACTAATAATACAATATTATCTCCATCCCCTCACCCAATACCCCTTGGGTCCCCCTCATCCTCCTCTACCCCTCTCTGTTGGAAGATGACCCAGTCACCCACCACCTGGACCTGCCCTCCCCTTTTCTGGCACATACACTTCACCAGTCTCTAGTGTCTACCCCCTCCAGATCCCCACCCCTGCTACCAGCTATTCAAAATGTCCAATAACAGCCATTCCTACCATGCCACCCTATCCCCAATCTCTATCCACTGACTCTCCTCGAATACATATAACCAATGTCTGGCTAGCCCAACCCAAATTGCCAGAGTCCAACCCAGGGTCAGCCATTCATCACCAACCCCCCCCACTAACCTGTGGTGGAGCTCTCCCCATCTCCCCCCTTCCCCTCCTACCAGTGCTTGCAGCCCTAACCTGTCTGCAATGCAGTGCCAAAAACCCCCCAGAATGTCACACTCTCCAAGCCAATGTTCAGGTGTTTGAATCACTCCCCCTTCCTGTCCAACACCCAAACATTCCTCACACTTATACTGGCCATCTACCACAAGTATCCAGACCAAAAGTTCAACTTCACATTCCGCCTTAAAAACTGCCACCATACCACTCAGAACTTGGGGGGGAGCCACCACATCACCTGCTTGCTTCAAGACCAAAGCCCATTCCAGTCCCACCCCTTGCTGATCCCCACCCTCTGCCATGCAATAGGCCACAGGTCCCCCCCTAAGCCCCACAAGTATTCCATATCATTGCTAAGCTGAAAGTTCTCTACCAAAGTACCACCTAATAGAAGCCTGTTCTATCTCCACATCTGCAGTCTCCAATATCCCTCACCTTCATTACTCTGCTATCACAGACCAATTCTTCAGGCACCATCCACCACCCCCCACCAAAAGCTCTTATATCGCATCCTCTCACTCCCATTCAGGGCCACCATTGCAAGCAGATCGCCAGATGTACCACAGGGGGAATACTGGGCCTCCCATATCCTTTGCATGAGTGGTACCCACTCCTGTCCCTGTAACTCACTTGCCCTCTTCAGCCACCATGCTTGCAAGCAATGAAGGCATTTGGGGAAGTTCACTAAGCCCAGTATACTGCCATCCACAGGTAGAGTCAGCATCTCCCATCCTATCTGACTCCGCTGCCCAGCCCAGATCTATGACCTTGCCATCTTCAGAAGGCACCTAACTACCCATGCTGGGAAATCCAGATGGTATCTCACATACCACAACTTTGGCAGCCAATACACATTCAGCACCATCACCCTTCCTGCCAAGGAAATGTGCCAACTGCCCCACTGTAAAAGTACATCCCCCCACACTAGGTGTTGCTGTTCCCACTAAGTACAAGGAAGGAGAGACCCATATATGGAGAAGTAGATCCCCAGATAGCGAACAGGATCTCCTGCTGGCACCACCATCCCAATCATGTCACTACCAACTATTCCTACCCCTAATATCATAGTCTCACATTTGTACCAATTGAGCCTAGCACCAGAGCCCCTCTCATACCATTCTACAGTCTGCCATAATTCCTCCACATCTGCCAATGAACCCAATCCAACTACCATATTATCCACAAAGGCCCCCACCTTCCAATTAATCCCTAGAATGTCCAAACCCCCAATTCAATGCCTGATCCTGTCCAATAGGGACTCTAAGGAAAGGGTATACAAGATGGGTAACAAAGGATCCTCCTGTGGCACCCCACAACCACGAGGGAAGGTGACACCCCTGTGTCCATTGACCACCAAGGCTGCCTGACTGTCTTTCAAAAGACTGATTAATGACCTCCAGAACCCTGGTAAAATACCCACCTGCTTCAGCACCCCTTCTAGCCAGATCCTCCACACTCTATCACATGCCTTCTCCTGATCCAGAAACACCATTCAGCCATCAACCCTGGCAGCCTGAGCCCCTTCAATCACTCCATGGACCCAGGCCATCCCATCTCAAATCAACTGACCACCAACAAAACCTCTCTGCTCAACTCCCAGTACTTGCTGAGCGATCTCCTGCAGCCTAGTCACCAAGACCTTCATAACCAGCTTGTGGTCTATATCAAGAAGCATGATCAGATGCCAGTTCTTCCAATCTTTCCTTCTCCTCTTATCCTTAAATAGCAAAGAGACCAGCCCTAGATGCTGGCCCCCAATCCAAGTTCCAGACCAAAGAACCTCATCACACATCCCAGTCAACTCCTCCAACACTACCTCCACCCTGGCCATCTTTTTCCAAAAATCCCAGGAAAGCCCATCCTCTCCCAGTGCCATCTCCTTGCTTGTCGAAGCCAGGACCTTGCACACCTCCTCCCCTCTCACTTGGTCCCCCAGATCCCCTAGACCCATTGCTGGGTTTGGATGCCAACTCTCCAACTGCTATTCAATGTCCAATACATCTCCACTCCCTTCTTCCTCACTCTATAGGTCCTCCCAGTAGACCTTAGCAATCTCAGATTCGCTGGAGTCCCCACCACCATCTCCCCATCCTCATCCAAGATGCCATCCCACTGCTGCTTAGTTCTCCATACTTGTAACATCTGCAATAAAAACTGAGTGGGTCACTCCTCTTCCTCCAACCCTTGCCACCTCAACCTTGTCACTATCCCCTTCAATTTAGCCTCTTCCTCCAATCATAGCGCCTCCTTAAGTTCTCTGACTTCCTTCTGAATCCTTGCAATGTGCCAGTCTACCACCTCTCTATCTTCTAGCACTTCTGCCCATCTCTTCAGGAGCATCCCCAGCCACTGTGAGGCCCAGCGCACTCTCTGCCACCACTGAGCACTCCTCCCTTTCCCTGCCTCCCTCCAGTATCTCTGAGCACT
This sequence comes from Jimgerdemannia flammicorona, assembly GCA_003990745.1. Taxonomy (NCBI): domain Eukaryota; kingdom Fungi; phylum Mucoromycota; class Endogonomycetes; order Endogonales; family Endogonaceae; genus Jimgerdemannia; species Jimgerdemannia flammicorona. Next base: position 10,431 of record RBNI01000550.1, on the reverse strand, counting down.
CGATTTCAGCCTTCTCCAACAATCTCCTATTGCCAGGCCCTGCTCCTGCCATTTACTGATTTTTCCAACAATCTCTGTCTCCCAGTCAGCCTATAAATCACTATCCTCCAACAAAGAGAAATTGAGCTGCCAATGTCCAGGCCCATCCCCACTTCCCCTGAACCTCCCCCCCCCAAGCAGACCCTAGTGATCAGATCATGGGCACCACACTACCTCCAGCATGGCCCAGACATCCACTCTCCAGCATTCTGCCATCAGTATCCAGTCGATTCTAGAACCCAGCCCAGCCACTCAGTGAGTATAAATTTGATGATCCTCCCAGAACTGTCTCCCTGAGTTCACCAGAGAGCTCAACCTCTCCATCTTCATCTAACCATCCAACCCACCACTTTGGCCCTTCATCTCTCTTCCACCATTGGTCCAGTCCACTATATTATCTCTTACCATATTGAAATCCCCCCCCAGGCATTCGATTTCAGCCTCAACCATAATACCAGCCTCTTGTAAATTCCTGATCCAGTCCACCTGCTCCCCCCTCTCTGCCAGGCAATAACATGACCCAACTGTCAGAGGGCTCCAACCAGGTCTCTTCCACACTCTCCACACCAACTAACTCCCCCAATGTCCTATATCACCAATGTCCCCTATCCTCTTCTGCACTAAGATATCCACCTGCCCAAACCACACTACTGCTCTCCCCCACTCCCTAGTCCAATCCTGAAAGTCCACTTCTGCCTCATAATATACATCCTGCAGTAAAAAGAGATCTGCATCCAGCCCCTTGAGCCAACCAAATATGAACTTCCACCAAGCCACCCCCCTCAACCCATTTATATTCAAAGAGAATATTCTAGTTGTACTGTTTATATTAAATAATGTTTGAATGAGAAATCCCAGCCTAGTATTCCATGCTCATCTCATCTTCAGTCAGATCCAATCACCACTCTGCTTCCAAGTCCCCCTCTGTTACAGCCTGAGCATCTAATGCCTCCAAGATTTTCTGACACTCCACCCCATCCACCACTTCTATCTCTACCTGATAGTCCAAGCAGACCACTCTCCACTTCTCCAATCCCTACCTTGACCTCCACAAGTAAGCCATCCTGTCATTCGCAATCTCCCGGAGTTCCTCCTCTCTCTGATCATTGACCTGATATTCAACTGATTCCAATAGTACTGCCAGGATCTCATTCCTAACCTTCCTCGGCACCTCCTCCCCATGAAGGATTTCCTCCCAATGCCTTTCCTTCATAATCCGGAAGTCCTCTCCCCCCAGCTCCTCTGCTGCCACCCCTTCTAAAGTCTTCCACAGCCACTTCTCCTCATCTACTGCCTCTGCCATACCCTGGGTAACCTGACCATCCCCTACTCCAGAGTGCTCCTCCTCACTGACTCATCCCACTTCTCATCTGGAACATCCAGTAACTCCTCCTCACCCCCTGTCCCCCCTGAGACACTATACTGAGGTTGGACTCCTTCACTCATCTCCACATCTGCCTCCCCACCACCCTGCTCCTCCTCCCTTAGTCCATCCTGGGCTCTACCTTGGGCCATCTCACTTCCCCCTGCCCAGTCACTCACATGCAATCCTGCTCTCCCATCCCCTGTGCTACTGCTAGCCCCACCATCCCCCAACTTCACCAGCAGCTCCTTCTGGATTCTTCTCCCTTGCATCTTCTCCCAGTTCATCTTGTCCACCCTGGTCCTCTTCTCCTCGACTACTTCCACCACCATCTTTGCTTCATACTCCTGCCAAGCCAATCTCCTCCTCTCAACTGCCCCCTCCAGGTCCTCGAGAGCCTCATGCAAATCTTCCTCCTCTTCCAGAGTCCCCTTCACTCACATGACCTTGCACTCTATCAGTCCCCACTTTAGAGTCACTGGCCAATCCCTCATCTTTCCCATGTTCTTCTTTCCAGCCAGCCTTACCCAGACATCAATGTCACCAGTCCAGAGCTCCATTCCTTCCCAGACCTTGAACCTGATGTCCACAATCTCCCCATACTCCTTGACTACACCTATAATCAACTCCCTGGACCTCTCCCTTGACACCATAGAAAGATCCAACATCATCAACTGCACCACTCAGGGGTCCCAGCACATGCACCTGGCTATAGGGACCACAACTCTGCCCACTGTCACCCCCTTCTCCATGACAGCCAACAATGCTTCCTCTTCCTCAAATCTCACCTTGACCCCTTCTTTCCTCTTCAAAAACTTCACTGATGCTGCCCCCTTCACCTTCTGCACCACCAGCCCCAAGATCATCCTCATAGTCACTGCCAAGCCCCTGAAGCACATCATGATGGCGAATTCTGACCTTGATTTCTTAAGTAATAGTGCCGACACCATGCCTGTCACTCCATCCACCAGGTCCCTGGGCCTCATCCCCACTCTCTGTCCTGATCCATCAACTGTTGTCATATCTGGATTTTTTTCCAGATCTCCAGTCACAGTCCCATCAACAGTCACATTACCAGCCCCTACTCCCCCCTCCTCTACCACCAGATGCTCCCCTGAGCACCCCTCCCTGACCCCCAGCAGCAGCCATTGATGCCTTCCCCAGGCCCAGCCAGCCATCCAGACCCAAGGCCATCCTTCCCATCTTGACCTTGTCAGCAAAGATCAACCTCTCCCCTCCTTACTGCCTCAAGCTGCCCCTCTCTCCACCACCAGTACCTCAGCCAGCCATCGAGGCCCCCAGCATCCCCAAACCATCTCCCCTCCTCCCCACCTGTTGCCAGCCAAAGGCACCACCACCCCCCTGACCAGCATACTTACCAGATCGATCATTGCCATCCATGTTGATAGTCATCTATCACCAAAAACCTTGAGAAAAGTGTTGTCTGAGTCTTGTGTCACCTGAATGGTACTGGTGAAAGATGGTAGTCTTTTTTATAAAGGAGTAAGAAGAAGTTCCCTCAGAAGGATTGAGTTGGGGGTGAGGGCTCTTATATTATATATAGATTAGATTAGTTTGATAATAAAAGATAAAGTCTGAGTAACTATAAAAAAAAAATAAAAAAAAAAAGTAGTATCCATAAAGTTAAGTGAAGTTTTATAATTATTAATAATATAATTCTTAGCTATAGTAAAAAAATTCATTATAACTATTGTCTATAATATAATTATGGTAATCTCTACTATTAGAATTTCTATTAAGTTTAGAGATAATAGAGTTAAATGAATATTGGAAATATAAAGAAAATAGTTATTAATAATACATTATTATTCATACTAGTCTATAATAACTAAATCTGATGAAAAAGAGCAGAGACTGAATATAACAGCCTTAGTATTCTGTTGAAGAAATTTGATATATTTAGTCAAGATAGTATAATTGCATTATTATTGCTAAAGTTCATCATCATTTATAATAATTTGAATGATTACTGTAATTATGAGAAATGAGGCAAACTGCCAAGCTTTCAAATAGCTAAGAGACTCTTTGAGAGTCAAGATATTATTTTATTATAATATTTTATACAAAATATCTTATTTATATATCTTAAATGAAATTTAAATGTAAAATCTAATTTAAGACAAATATAGTATATTACTTTTTCAGGATAACAGAACTAACTCTGAAATAATTCAGATCAAAGCAAAGCTTAGTTCATAAATAATTACTCTAGAAGTAAATTTATTTCATATTTACAACACAGTAAATTACTAGAGAGCACTCATGTAACAATCATATTGAGGTAGGTCGTTTTTGTATATTTGCTAACTAGCAGGTGTTTGTGTTTTTGCCTTATATCACATTGAGAAGGTAATGGCGGAATCAAAGGTAGCACTGGCGAGTGGGTCACTACAAGACCTGACTAAACCAACTGTAAATTCTAGCAATTGATGGTAGACTTCAAGAGCCGTAGGTTGCTGATTGGGGTCGAAATCCCCCAATTCCAGATTATAGCATTGAACGTTGTTGATACACCGGGAGTGCAATGTATAGAGCAGTCAACCTTTGTAGTTTGTGGCGAGGAAAGCATGGGCTTTAATGGCCAAGAAGATTGCATTTTATTGGTACCTTGACACTACAGCGGCAGGCAACTTTGAAGGTAAGACCTACTATATTTCGATGACGTGGACAAATCTCCGAGTACTAGAGCAAACATGGGCTGGATAAATGACTGTTAGTCCACGAACTGAACTAGATGATTGACATCGGAGCAACTACGGACTAGGTGAGTAAATGTGGATTGGATGGTGGTGAAGTAGATGGACTGCATGAAAGACTGCTGAGCAAACGTGGATTTGAAGCAAAGTAGCAAATATTTTTGATGACATAATTACATCCTGGTAATACCAAGTTATGATCGAGCACTAATGTATATATATAAGGATAGATTTACCTTTAGTGTAGATATAAATATATTACATTACAATGTCGAATGCACCCAGTTTACAAACCACATTTCTGTTAAAACCACACTTCGAAGTCTGTGGAAATGTAGTTATGAAGAAGAATTTGAAATTCTCTCCCTCCCAACCCAGGACACAAAAGCCAAAAATGTCATGCCAGTAGTTGTATGGTGGGGGGTGGTTTCCTCCAGAGTTCAGGAGCGATGTATGCAAGTTGGCCATAGATCTTGATCCAGAATTCTGGGTACTGTGCCTCCTCAAATGTTCAGCTCAGCCCAAAGTCAGTGAGAAGAGCAGACCCAACCTGTACACAGATACACATCTTTCTCTGCTACAATTCACATTACACACACTTTCACAACATACTTTCAAGTCATTTATTGGAGAAAGATACTAAGAAGATGTCAAGTAGCAAGCAAGCCGAGGTGCATACCAGGTCAGATGGATCTGGGGCTTTCGACTGGCAGTATGTTGGGAGGAGACATGGGCTGGGAATGGGGTCTTTGGTGGCTTGAGTGGACTGGGCAGCTTGGGGAGTGGTGGCGGCGCTGGTGGGGGGGCTGGAGGGCAGCAGGGGCAGAGCTTTGTGGATATGCTGAGGACTGGGGGTTGGCTGATGGGAGCCCGCAGGGATCAGGCTAGAGGGAAGGGGAAGCAGAAGGCTGAGGATGCTGGGGGAGCTGGGCCTTCACTGGTGAGAGGTGGGGGAAGTGGAGGGACTGCTGGGGGTAGTGGTGGGACTGCTGATAGTGGTGTGACGGCAAATCTGGAAAAAAAAAGAGATGTGACAGCTGATGGCCAGATGGGGCAGGGGTTCCTGATGCCAAAGGGGGACCTGGCGGATGGTGTGATGGGGCTGGTGGTGGCCCCATTATTCAAGAAATCAATCTTAGAGTTTGCAGTGACCTTGTGCTTCTGGGGCTTGGTGGTGACGGTGAGGATGGTTCTGGGGCTTATTTTAAGGCAGGTGGCTGGGGCGGCTTCAGTGAAGTTCTTGAAGGGTCTGGAGGGGGTCGAGGTGGGCTTTGAGGAGGTGGGTCCACTGGATGAGGCACTGAAGACTGGCATTGTGGTTCGGGAGGTGGTGGTCCCCAGGTGTGGTGCTTGTGATGGGACCCCAGGGTGGTACAGCTTCTGGTGAAGGGGGTGCCCATGGTGACTAAGGAGGAGACAAGGAAGAGGGTGGAGGAGGTGATGATGGAGTATAGTGACATAGTGGACGTCGGCTTTCAGGTGTAGGAGGGGACTGTAATCAGGACAGGAGACGTGGATGTCAGGATTCAGCTGGCGGGAAAGGAGGCCATGGGGAAAGAGAGGGACTGGCCCTCGGTGCTGATGTGGGGGGCCTTTATCTGCAAGGTGTCAAGGGTAAAAGGGAGTGAAGAGGAGGAGGAGGACTTGTTGGAGGCGCTGGAGGAGTTGGGTGGTACTGTAGAGAGGAGGGCGAAGGCCTGGAAGCTGTATGAGGAGTCGATGCATCTGGAGGTTGTGGGCAGGAAGTGTGTCTGTATGGATAAGAAGCAGTGAGAGCAGGCCCAGGGATGCAAGAGGCAGAGAGAGCTGTTGGCAAGTATGACAGGAGAGGTGAAGAAGATGATAGTTGGAACTGAGGAGTCTGGAGGCGCTGAAGCCAGTGTCTGGGCTGGGAAAGGAGGAGAGGAGGTGGAGACAAAGGAGGCAGGGGCTGGGGGGGTGCTGGGCAAGGACCCTTTTGCTGATGGTACCTTCGAAGTGTGGGAGCCAGAGTTGGATGCCACCCCCCCCCCACTTATCAGGAGGGGCCCGGTTGGGAAGAGAGGGAAGATGGAGGATACAAGGATGCAGGGGGCCCAGCAGGTGCACTTTGGGGTTTCTGATGTGGGGCAAGGGGGTCAGGTGGTGGCAGTTGGCAAGGATGAGCTAGTGGATGTTCCTGAGGAGGAGTGGGATGAGGCTGCCAATGTAGGAGCTGACACTACGATGCTGGAAGCAGGGCGGCCAGGGACCCCAGGAGGGAAGGAGGTGGGGAACCTGTTGTGGATGCGCAAGGTGATGGACAATCTTGTAGCAGAGGCTTTGGGAGAAGTGGACTTGCGAGCAATGCCTGAGGAGCATTGGGCAAGGATTCTGTGTGGTGATGGAATGGTGGAGGCACTGAAGGTGGAGATTCTGAGTATTTTCCTGGAGGAGAAGGGGTATGAGGTTGATGAGGTGAGGAGGGCAGAACTTGGGGTAGTTGCTGGTGAGTGGGCGGCCTACTGCTGGGCAGAGCATCATGGTTTGCAGCTCTGGCAGGAGGCCTGTCTGGAGTATCGCGAGGAATTTGAGGAGTGTGAAGATGGGGCAATGGTGGAACTTCTGGGAGCATTGGCAGCACAGGAAGCAGGGGAGAGGGAGCTGGATGCTGAACATGACTTGGACTTAGTGCGGGAGGAGTGGACTGCAGACTTGTAGAGGATGGGACCAAGATATATCATTATTCCTTATGAACAGTACAACCAACATTTTCTCTTTGAATGTGAATGGATTAAGGGGTTCTGGGTGGCACAAGAACATTTTTACTTGGCTCAAGAGATTGGAGGCTGATCTCTTTTTACTGTAGGATGTTCAATGTGAGGATGAGGATGATTGGGTAGAGTGGACTAGGGAATGGGGTGGGGCCACGGCTTGGTTTGGAAAGGTAGCGATTTTGGTGAGAAAGGGTAGAGGTGAATTGGGGGACATCAGGAGCTGGAGTGATCACTTGGTCTGGGGTGATTGGCATCGGCCAGGGTGAGAATCAGTGAAGGTGGGCTCTTGCTACTGCCCTGCGGCTAGGGGTGAGAGGACTGCTTGGATTAGGGAGCTGCTGGAGGAGGGTATTCTCTTGGAGGAAGGGGTTGATGTGCTAGGTGGGGATTTTAATATGGTTCGGGGTCAGCATCTAGACTGGACTGATGGAGAGAGGAGTGCTGGGGGCAGAAGTGGAGGTCTGGATGCATGGGAAGAGGTGGAGACGTTGAGCTCATTGGGGGATATGGGCAGAACAAAGTGGGGTGATGCAAGGGTCTACACACACTGGGTGAATGGCTTGGGCACAAGGATTGACTGGATTCTGATGGCGGAGTGCTGGGGGTCAGATGTTTGGAAGACATTGGAGGTAGAGTGGTGCCCATAGTCTGATCACTGGGGACTTTTGGGGCAGGGGCAGTTTGGGGGGAGTGGAGATGGACCCAGACATTGGCGCCTTAACTCCTCCCTGCTGGCTGAGAAGGGGTTGTGGGAATTGTGAGTGGTGGATATTCAGGCAAAAGTTTTTACCTGGAGGCATGAGGGCCTGCCTGTGGATGTCTGCTGGATGAGATTGAAAGAGGCTGTGAGGGTTTATTGGAGAGAGGCTAGTAGAGAGGCTGGGAGGCAGAGGAGGAGGCACACAAGGTGTGCTTCCAACAGGCTGAGGAGATTACAAATGGATTGGGTGGATTTGCTTACTGTTGTTGGGGTGGAGGATTGGAGGATCGAGAGGGCGAAATTGGAGATTGTGGAACTACAACAGGTGTTGAGGGAAGAGGAGGAGACTCATATGCCAGGCATGGCTGCTAGACTACAGTGGCAGGGGCTTGAGGAGGGTGAGCGGCCTACTGGATACTTATCAAGACTTCTCAAAGCCAGGAGAGTGTGGCATCGGTGGGATGGGGTCCTGGATGCTGATGAGAATATGATACATGGCACACAACAAATCTTAGGGGTGTTGAAGGAGAGATGGCAGGGCTTGTGGAGTGAGGGAGATGGGGGTGCTGATGAAGTGGCAATTGCAGATACACTAGAAGAGTGGGGGCCACCACAGGTAGCTGGACTGGGTGACTTGATCTTACTGGTGCAGGGGGAAGAGATTCAGAGTGTCCTGGCAGCAACTAAGCTAGGGACAGCACCTAGAGAGGATGGATTGCCATGGGACTTCTGGAAGAAGATGGTAAATATCCCTGGAGTTTTGGGTGAAATGGCTGCTCTCTGTGACCATGTCCTTCAGAGTGGTGAGTGGGTGGGGGAGCAGGATCTTGGGCTGGTGGCCTTATTGTATAAAGACAAGGAGAGGAGAGAAGACTGGAAGAACTGGAGGCCAATCATGCTTCTGGACATAGACAGGAAGATGGTGACTAAGGTGATTGTCACAAGGCTGCAGAGAGTTGCCCAACAGGTGCTGGGGGAGGAGCAGTGGGGCTTTGTTGGGGGCAGACTTATAAGAGATGGGACTGTGTGGGTTCATGGTGTGATTGAAGGGGCCTGGACCTGTGGCCTGGATGGAAGGTTGGTCTTTTTGGACCAGGAGAAGGCCTACGACCATGTACGGCGGGTGTGGCTGGGCAAGATATTGGATCGTATTGGAGTTCTCCCAAGGTTTAGTGCCTCTATGTTGAGCCTGCTGGAGAGCAGTCGGGCAGCTCTGATGTGTAGTGGTCACCGTGAGAGGGCATTTTTCTTGGGAAGAGGAGTTCCTCAGGGGGACCCTCTGTCTCCTATTCTTTATGCCCTTTCGCTGGAGCCATTGATGGATAGGATTCGCCGGAAGGTGGCAGGGCTCTCTATATATAGTATAGTGTGGAAGGTGGGGGCCTTTGCTGATGATATGGTGGTCAGACTTGGTAGTGTAGAAGATGTAGCGATACTACAGGAGACTGTGGAATGGTATGAGGCCCATTTTGGGGTGAAGCTCAACTGACATAAGTGTGAGACAATGGTGCTAGAGAATGGGCTAGTGGGTGGGGACGTCATTGGAACAATTGTCCCTACTGGTGAGGTGGTGCAGTATTTGGGCATCTTCCTCTCTGTATATGGTTCTGTCTTGCCACGAGGGTGGTGGGAGAGCAGGGTGAACATTTGGGGGGAGGCCCTTCAAGGATGGGGAGGTCACCATATCTCTCTAGCAGGGCGAGTGTCAATTCGGAATGTTTATTGGTTCCCCAAGCTGTAGTATGTGGCATATCACCTCAACTTCCCAGCATGGGTAGTGAAGCTGATGAAGATGGCTAGGGATTGGATTTGAGCAGAAAGGAGGTCCCAGGTCAGTTGGGATACTCTTGTGAGGCCAGTAGTTAGGGGAGGTCTTGGGCTGGTGGACTTTCCTAAGAGGCTGTACTGTTTGAGAGCCTGGTGGTTGAAAATAGCTGTGGAACTGCAGGGTGGAAGTTGGGTGCCTCTGATGCAGAAGGTATGGGAGATGCGAACATCTCCTCGGGGGTCCTCTGGCGATCTGCTCTCTTTGGTGGGGCTGAATGGAACTCAGCAGCTGCAGTTTAAGGACTTTTGGTGGGGAGTGGCTGATGGAGCACACCAAATTGGCCTGCGCTGGCAAGGCAATAAGGGGGAGGCAGTGTGGGGGCCTAATATGTGGCGTTGAGATAGATTGCTCCTGGGAGGTGCTCTACTTGCTACATTTGATATTGGGGAGAGAGTGGAGTGCCAGCAGAGGCTTGGCCAGGATCTTTGGCCAAGTGGCTGGCAGGTGGCAGGGATTGGCGAGGAGTGGGACTGGATGCTCCTTTCTCCGCTACCTTACCGGTCACTAGGTTTGGTAGGCGACCTTCCGAGTCCCCTTTCCCCTATTATTACCCCTCTACCTCGGGTTGGTTTGCTGTGCCTGCATGGGCATGGTGGGAGGAGGGCAATGGCGATGAGTTGCCCCTTTATCAGTGTCCGATCGGTGTCTTCTTCACTTTTTCGCGGATTCTGGTGCCTCTGGCTGCGTCTGGGGTGTACCCGTTTTGGTGCGGCGCTTTCTTCCTTTTGCCGTCGTCAACAAGGTATCGTCTCTGATGTGTCACGGGCTGCGTAGGGTGTCGGCCGACCTTGGGCGTCAAGTGCCAGTGTAGGTTACCTGCAGGTTATTCGGTGCCTGTGGTGGGGCCCTCTGAGCTTTGGCGAGCTTCCCGGCGAGCGCGGCGCTGGCGTAGGTGACTGCTTTTCGGGTGGAGTCGGGATGGGAGGGGAGATGGCCGTCACAGATAGGAGGAAGGGCGATAACGGTGGACCAGTAGGGTGCCAGACTGGGGGCGGTTGTCGGGGCTGGGGCAGGTGCTGCTTCGGTGGGGCCTTTTGATTGGTGCGGCG